>CABEEJ010005190.1:35385-53140 GCA_901482245.1 Timema douglasi
CCCCTCCCCCCCCCCCCCCCCCCACGCAGATGTGGGTGTAACATTCCCCATTAGCGACAATTTGATTTTTTTTTAAATTAACCAGGAAAATTGAATCAAAAATGAAAATCAGAGATTAGTTTTTCATGATATTTAAGAATAACTTACTTTTTTTTACAAATACCAAATAATTTAGGCTAATTTACTAATAATTTATTTTCGAAAATTTTAATTTTGTTAAATATATTAGAACAAGTTGGTTTGAAGTTTATATTTACAGATTGGTTATTGTGATCAACATAATTATGTATTTGTTTGTTTTCATGAATAAAACATATTACTTATTAATTGATCACATTTTTCAATCAGAAATATTATTATAGAACCCCAAAAAACTTTGTATCTGTAAAATAACATTCATTTCATATCTTTTGGTTACATGCAACAAATAGTTTGGCTAATTAAAAATACTAAAATTAGACTTATACATTACATTTGTATTGTTATTTAACTGGAGTTTCTCAAGCAGGTCCACTAAAAATGAATATATATTATAAATATTTACATGAATAATATTTAAAACCATGTTTATATGTCTTTATTAGTAGAATTTTCTTCTACAGAGTTTGCAACAATTTAATACATATCATATTCTGAAAAATTACACCTGGGCACGGTAATCGAACCCGGGAACCTTTGGCTTACATATATTTATTTACTACCTATGTATCTTAGTACGTGTTCTGGTTTGTTTCCATTAAGGTGTAAGGTATACTCTTAAATAAATATTCTAAAACTATAATGTTTTAATATATAAATATTCCAAGTTTACTTTTCGTCGCGTGAGCTATATTTGTAAAACTTTTATTTGCATCACTACTCATTGGTTTTGGGCATAAAATGTAAATTATTGTTAAAGTAATCCGTTTAATATGGAATACGAGTGGATTAATGTATTCATAACCTCTTTCCGGACGAATGGTGGCACCCTTCCACCGCCCTCACTGAAATTCGCTACTCTTTATGGTCTACAAGTATTTTTTTTTGTTTAATAGGAAAAGTTTGTTAAATCACATACAGACACAAACGATCCGTGTTGAGCTAGATTACGGAGGACGGGGGAGATCGCAGTTCGAATCTCGTCCAGGTGTACTGAGGGAGGTAGTTTGAGCCAATACCTGAACGTGGAAGGTTTTGTTTATGATTTCACACTCTCATATTTTATACATCGGNGGGGCTACAAGTCGTCAGGCTTGTACTAGATTAACTTGACAGGGGAATAAGTGTAGTAAAGCCCGAACAGGTAGTAAATGAAAACGCTGTGGAAAAACAACTGATTATATCTAGATTCCAATTTGTTTATACAAAGAGACTTTTATAAAATACAAACCTTTTTTAGTCAAAATTTATAAAATAATACTAGAGTAACGGTGATATTTTATAGGTTCTGCAGATCACTTACTGTTCTTTTCAATTTATACGTGGGTAGCAATCTACCGTCACAATGCATTGTATACTTGCATCGATGATCAGATGGTCTAAGATGTCAATAAACGGCCGATGACAAAGTGATCGAGGTTTGATTATCTCACTACAATCAAATGCGGGGTACACCTTCTACCTGGTCAAGAACAATATTGTCGACCAGCAAAACCACCCTTTTTTTTTCACTCGCACAAATGTGGTGTGCATTCATTGGTATTCCCCCGGTCAATGGTTGCGTGGTCTAAGGCATCCCTACGGTCTATGACGGGGAAGCGAAGTTTGATTCCCGTATCGAGACCGTGTATCTAAGCTCGGGCCAGAGAAACTCTGGAGCAATGGACGGACTCACACCTATTTGATTATTAGTTGTTTAATTCTAGTCAATTTGAAACTATCTGGTGAATACTCTTTAAAATTACTACCGCTGCAAATATTCCAGAAATTGATAATTTATTACTCTACACCTTTATTTCAGGGTGTATGTAAACTTTTCAGTGTGTGTGAAAATAAATATTTTCACTTTTTACCTTGAGAGACAAAACTTTATATTTGCCAAAGGTCCTAGTATCCCGCGTCAATCAAGAGCTTTGGCTATTTCTACGGTAAGTGGTTGACTGTAGTTTGAGTTTATACCAAAATATGCCTGTAGCTTCTAGAAACAGGTTCTGATAGCGTAGGCATCTCGCCCTTGGGGGGAAGGGGGAGGTTGTGAGCACATGGTAGAGAGAACAAAATATATAAAGTTATACTTTTGCTCGCAACATTAACGTACAAACTTTCTGTTACTTATTTGGACTTGCCCTTTAAGGGGAGATGTTGGATTCAATTCCCTGTCAGGTATACGGTTGGCGGAACACCAGATGCCTGTGACCTACTCGGCTAGTTATGGCAAGGGTTTGAATCCCCGTTGAAGTGTATGGTTTCCTTCTTCCACCTTGCTCCTCCCTGTTCAAATCTGAGTTGGGTGAACTAAGGTGTTTTTCTACACCCCCTCCGCGCAAATGCCGGAAACAAGAAATTACAAGTACCAACATATTTGTAACAAGAACCAACAAGTTTGGAACAGTGGTAAGGGGGTCAGGAGGGGAGTCAGGAGGAGGGCGGGAGGGGAGTGTGGATGCCGGAGTTCAAATCTCGCTCGGGTGAACTAGGGTCGTATTTCTACACTCCCCCCCGCGCAAATGCTGGTACACAGCACGCATGGAGCTCGAGTTTCGACATCCGTTAAATAGGCCCTTCAACTTCATTATCAGCGCGGTCTATCCCAAATAATTATCTTAGAGGCCAATTTTAGCCCCCACGTCTTCCTTCTGTCTGTTTCAAACCCTCAAATGGTATGTCTAGTATTTTTTTGGTCAGGTTTCGATTCTAGGGCGGGTAGACCAAAGGTGGTTTTCCACACATTTCGTGAACATGTGTGTACATTTCCTATTAATACGGATAACCCCCACGTTTTGCCAGAAAGGGTAGACGTAACTCATATAGTTATGGCAGGGGATGTCGTGGGTTCGAATCTTCCTCGGGTGAATTAGGGTGGTTTTCTATTCTCACTCACTCCACGTAAACGCTGGAACATTTCTACCTTACTCCTCCGGTCCATGACGGATACCTCCAACCACGCATTTTGACAGACGGTACCAAACAACCAATTTTAGTAGACTTTTATGGTGGGGGATAGAGGCCCTTAACTGAGGATTTCGAGGCCCCTGTTCGTGAATAATTAGAGCTGTGTCAATGCTCTTTAGTTGTGAAAAAACCCATTACCACATAGGGCGTTGCGACATTGCGATGAATAGTTGCAACATCACCGAGAAATAACCCATTAGAGAAATAACCCATTGCCGAGGGGAGGGTTTCCAAAGTCAATGACCTAGCACACAGTTTCAAGGTTACGAGCTATTCTTGTCTTGTCGTCCCTCCAAACTGGCGCCAGTCGTCAGGGAATACCCATTGCGACATAATTTAAGGTCACGATCTATTCTTTTCCTGACTTGTCTTGTTGACCCGTCAAACTGGCGCCACGTATGAGTCACCGGGAAAAAACCCATTACAACATAAGGGGCTGCAACACCGGGAAAACCCATTACCACATAAGGTTTTGCGACACATATCTCTAAGGAGCAGGAAGTGAGGGGATGTGAAAGGGGTCTCAAGGCAGGAGAACCATTTATCACACTCTACCCCAAACGGTCGTCAGGAGAGGTTCATGCTGTTTGTTCCGGGAAGTGAAAGGCAGTCCAACAGACTCTTGTTACAGGGAGCCATTGTTCATTCTACGCCACGCTGCCATTAGAAGATCTTCGTGCTCCATGACGAGGGAGGAACGCCCGATGCCGTGGACCGCATAGCAATAAAACAAACAAATAAATAAAAAAACTCCATCGTCCCATTTCAATCCTAATCAATGAATCAAACACCCTTTAATTTCAAATAAAAAAGCTATGAGTATTTATAAAAAACAAGTACCAACATGTTTGGAACAAGAACCAACATGTCTGGAACATGGGAAAGAGGTTAGGAGGAGGGGAGGGGGTCAGGAGGAGGGCGGGAGGGGAGGGGGGAACCAACATCTAATCATAGAGCGAGGAGGCGTGGTCACGTGACCAAATTCAACCAGTCACAGAAGTGTACCCATACGCCAAGGCCACTACTCAGGGGTACTATGCTTGGAACAGCCAAGTATGTACAAACAAGAAGAAAAGAAGGGGGATAAACAAAAGCTCAGGGAGATACCATGGAAAATGCGAAATGGAGCAAAGGGGGGAGTAGTCCATACCCAATCGGAACAAATAATCCTTAAGATAATGCATAAGGAGGAAGAGAAAGGTGGAGGAACACTGACCTCAGGAAGCCTCGTGTCAAGTCTCTCGTGTTTTACGGTGTTAAATGCACCCTTTAAATCAAACACCATGATGCGGGGATGACTACTTGTATTCAACGTTTTTATTATCCTGTCAACCATAATGGTGATAATATGGGTTGTTGAAAGCCCCCACCAGAGACAGAACTTATGATATATCTGTAGGGAGCTACCCTCCAGCCAAGTCTCTAGTCTAAACAAGATCAGTCTCTCGCTGACTTTTCTGACGTATGAGAGTAGATAAATTGCTCGGTAAAAAGGAGAGTCTGGCTATTTATCAGGTTTATGGAATAAGACAATGGCTGCGGTTTGCCACTTATCTGGGAAATTGAGTAGCAAAATAGTGACGTTCAGGATATACAGGAGTAAAATATATTATTATAGGTAGGCTAGCTAAATAAAGGGAAGGTATTCATTTGAGGCAAGGAGGACAACTTGAAGGAGTATCAGCCAAAGGGGAGAAAAAATGGCCCAAATGATCACCTGAGTACTTGAGCTCTTACATCGTGCTATCTTTGATTCCCCCTACAAGGACTTCAACAAGCCCCATGGCTGTGGACACAACTCTACTACCCCTCGCAATTCCGGAATCAAATCCCAACTGTAACAAATCTTCTTAAGATGATACAACAAGGTGAGGTAGATCTCGTCAATATCCACTGGGTGTCTTCTCTGAAACAACCACTCTTCTAATTCTAATCTTTCTGCTATAGTGAAATCGGATAATCTGGTAGACTTTCCTAGCACTGAGAAGATGAGTTCTCTGCCACGGATTCTGAGCCCTATATCCCAGACTAATCCCGTCTATAATGTTGGATGAGAGGTCCAATAACTACTAGTAGGAGAGGTGCTGGAGAGGCGCTGGGGAGGTATAGAATGTTATGCCACTAACAGGAGTGTGGACAAGAAGATAACTCGTGACTAGGGCCTTATGGTGCTTCGATTAAAACCGCACTAACAGTGACATGCCTCTACTCCTCCAGCTACTACCACGATTCACCTGGTAGCACAAAAATCCTAAAGTTTGAAAGACAGTATCCTCGGTAAGTCACGTTTTCATGAAATCGCTATCTCAGCAAAGTGGTAAGGAGTTGGATGAGGTCGGGGACCCTAAGGACCAGTAATTTAAAATTACAGAATTAAAGGTGTAGGGATTTACCCAAAGAGAGTCTGAAGCACTTTGAATAAGATTTCAAGATTATCAGACCACTTAGGTGCTGCTAGAAAGCGTGTGTATTTAAGGTATGGCAGTTGGAAGCAAGTGTTCAAGAGTCATAGGAAGACTCAAAACTTCACAAATGAAGGAGAAAAAGGACCTGAAGTCAAAGTCTTGACCTGCTTGGAGAGGATGGTGGACTGAGCTGAGGTGGGCTCTGATATCAGGCTTCGCGGTTTCTATACCACTATACCTCAGCACTATTCCACCACCAGGCCGTACCACCACCGGGAAGCATGGGGAGTGCCAGGCATTAGTCAAGGTTGGGGAGAGAAAAGGGGTTTGAATTAAATTCCGGCATGATGGGTAAGGCTACGCTGAGATAGGTATAGCACTTCTACGATTATATGGACCACCATATTACTCCGTAGAAGCCAGGTTTGTGGAATGAGTTCCCTCAAGTTTGCACACCTAGCTGGTGTCGAGTGTGGACTCAGGCAACCAGAGAGGGCTTGCACCTCCCCGCATCTCATGTGAAGGAATCACTGAATCTTGGGCTCCTTGGACTCTGTCTGCTTGAAGCTTTAACTATGGCTTCGTCACTGGCTTGCTCGTGAATATAGTCATTAGGTACCCCGTCGCACGATACTATAGAAAACATACCTAGTTACCTTTAACTGGCCCCATGATCATTCTATGAGATCTCCTGGCCCAGATCTGCCACAGGATCGTCTGTAAACGGTGTCCACGGTCACCACTGCCACAACATCATGGAAGCAGGACCTGGGGCTATGTCAACACTAGACCTTGCACTAACTGGGGGACAGAGATCCTCATCCTTCTGTTGGAGCTCACCAGCGTGCAGAAGCATCACCTGTTCTGCACGCTTATGTATGACCGCCAGTTTGGAGATCTGAGTAAAATCTGGCACCCATAAGCTTCGTCACTTCCAATTGGGCTGAGGACACGTACTGCATCACCATTAGTCTGATTGATGACGTCATACTTTACACTGTAGTGGCCGCAGTATAAGTTACTGACGACGTGACTTAATGGAAACTTGTGACCATGGGAGAACTACCTTCTTCACTAAAAACTAGCCCAAAACACTCGTTTAAGATATTGGTAGAATTCAAATTTTAGGTTGTAAGCTAGCCCGTCCTACTCACTAGTTCTGGGAGAGAAAGTGCCATATACGCCAAGAGACAAGTATGTTTCGGGCCAGACAATACTCCTTAATACCCCAAAAAAAGACCATAAGTTACACTAAACAATCCACAAGGACGAAATATTAAATTTACATTTAGCACAGAAAATGTATATATTAGCGAAATGGGCCAAGCATGAGCTGAAAAATTATACAGTAAAGCTTATCGTAACACACAATTTGCTTGAACCGGCCAGGGATCGCTGCACACAATACATGAGGCATGTTAGTACAAACTCACGAGGGGGTAAAGCTGGGATGATATTGTGCGTTTCTTGGGGGTTGTTAGCAAGTCTATTCCGTAGTGGCATAACGCATTGGCCCGGATTCTCTCCCAATGGAAGAGTGTGGGAAAGAGAGGTCTGCCTGCCACAGAGTGACTAACCCAAAATCACTACAAGTTGCCCCTACATGTTGGTTGCCCTTGGGCAACGTCCTTCTCTACCCGGTTGAATGGAATGGCCAGCCGTCTAGTCACTGGGATTGGGGTTGGCCAAATCTCTGTAAAGTTATCTAAGTGGTGTAGGGGGAATAGATCCCTCACCCACCACACTACAAGCGGTCGATAGTACGTACCTGGTTTCGTTTAGGTATATCAGGTCAGAACACCTAAATGAGGTCCCCTCTGGGGAAATTATACTCAAACTTTATGTAAACTGAAGTTATACCCAAGGATGAATTTCTGACCTCCTGCTTTGATGCTGGCTGTCATACTTTAAGGAGGGGCCAAATTCTCCCACCAAACGCCAGAAAAAGGCCGAGGGTGGGGGTGGGGTGATTTTACCGAAATTCCTGGTGATGACGGATAGACTATCACTTGCTTCAGGTGCTTGCACACATGGCTCCAATCAGAATGTATGGTCACATGCCAGGTTATAGGACTCACCCTAATGGGGGAGGGAAGGGGTTGTTTCCTAAGTGGTCGCCAAGTGTTCCACCGTTCAGTTTTGGGCGGTCCATAGCAAAAAGTCTCTGACTTATATGCTTAATGCTAGATAGCCCCTTGTGGGATTGAACCCGCATCATAATTCCATTTGGTGGGTATTTTTTAAGTACAAACCCACGAAAAAATATTCTTTATCTAAACCTACACACAACGATGTAGCTCCTGTTACGATAGGGGTACCAGGGCTTAGTCGAATAGTAACTTCACCGAAGACGTTGAACAGAATCGATAGAACACTCATTACATTTTGTTGTTAATGGTCTTTGTATTAATATTTTTTTTGGGCTCTCGGAAGGAATGTGTACTTGGAATCTATATAGTACACGCTACTAGCCCAATCTTGATATTAGACAACTAGTTTAGAGGGTGTTCGGAAACTCATAGTCAAAACTGCACATATAGTTTGTTTGGGATAAAATTAATACAAAATCCCTATACATTTACATACAGAAACCTATGCTAATACTAATAAATTATGCTCAAAGTTTCTGTGTATAGTGCCAGGATAGAAAAGCTGTCAAGCATACATGTACAAGTTGCATAGGAGATAGGCGTGTGACACTGCACATGTAATAATGGCAAGCCTTTCTATGATGTAGGACCGTTAACGATGACCCTCAGAACGTATTTGCATTTCTAGATGGACTGATGTGCTCTTTGCTACTAAATGTGGTATGTTCTACTGCCGTGCTCCAGGATGTCAAAGTGTGTAGTGCTCTCACCTAACTCCTATGCAACTTGTTGTACACGCAAGCTTGAACAGCCTTGCTCTCCCGGTGCTGTACGCTGAAACCTATAACACAATTTAATGGTATTAGAATAGTTTTCCGGATGTGATTGTGTAGGGACTTAGTATTACTTTTGGTTCAAACAATCTATATGTGCAGTTTGGGCTACGAGTTTCCGAACATACTGTATATTTACTTACGATATGGCATTAGGAACTTACGCCATCTATCCCTATCTTGAGCTAGCAAGTCCACCTCACTACACCCTATCCCTATCTTGAGCTAAATCTACCCAGTCCAACTCATTACACCCTATCACTTTCAGGTTCATTATAATGGTATCCTCCCCTCTGCGTCTAGTTATTCCCAATGATCTCTTCCCATTGGGTTTGACTGAGAATAATCTGAGCAAGGTTCTAGAACAGGGGCCCCCAATTAATTTTGATGGAGGTCTGTTTTAAAAACTCGATATACTTCTGCGTTTCAGCAAAACTTTAATATTGACTCAGGTTCAAGCCCTATATAGGACTATACTAATTCAAAATCATGATTTTCTTTCCTTTGAGTTATTTTACTTATTTATTATTACTGGCATTTCATTGTTTACCACTCGCCCACCACTGAAATAGCATTATTTCTTCTGTTTATCGCTATCTCATCAAGCTCCTTAAAATTCCTCCGCATTCCAGATGCAGATAGTGGTCCACCATTTGGTGACCGCTGTTCTAGAATATCCCATTCACGCTGCATGTCCTTCCTACCTTAATTTACGAATCTCGACTCTCTTAACAATGTCTTTTGATTAGTATAGAGTATGTATATCAGCATTATGTAACTTCCTCCCCTATCCAGTAGTCTTCTCCCTTTTTGGACCATATAGCTTCCTAAGCACCTTATTTTCAAACACCCTAAATGTTTTTTCGTCATGAAAGGTAAGATATCAAGTTTCAAACCCATAGAGAACAGCTTGTAAAATTATTGTTTGTATATTCTGAGTGTTACATTCCTTGACAGCCGGCGAGATGGCAACCACTTACTCACCGAGTATTAACAGGCATTTCCCGTCTGTATTATTTTCCTAATTTACAATCTAATATCATTATTGCTTGTTAAAATTGTTCCTAAATATTTAAACTTATTAAACCTGTCAAATAATATATTGATTGAAGTAATATCATACATATATACAATTAATATTTTGTAATGTATTATAATTTCTTAACTGAAATAAATTACATTTAATAATATTTCTTCAAATGTCTCTTATACCTTTAATTTATCTCAAAATGTAGTAGACTTAATTTAACCAATTAAGCTATGGCTCTATCTAATAAGCTTACCCATATAAGAACAAAGTATCTACTATATTTAATCCAAATATATTTAATACCTCCATTGATACCATTATGTCAATATCTTATATGTTACACCATAGTGGAACCAAGTAAGGTGAGCTTGTTACCTTTCAGTTAATATTTAGAATCTCAACTTTTTCACAAATTTTAATATACCATACCCACTTGTCAAAAGTTACTCTAGTAAAAGGTTACTTTCATTAGTTACTTTCATAATTGCAAATTGTACTTAAAGTTTTGAGTAATTAAAAACCATAAAATAATATCGATGCTAATCAAAATCAACATATATATATATATAATGTAAATATGCTAAACATGTATATTTTGGAAACTCATACTTTTCTCATAGACGTTAAGATATTTAATCAGATGATGAAAATCTAAATAATAGTTTTTTTTATAGAAATAGTATAGACTTGTTAAAAAACAAACAAAGTAAATGTGAGAAAATCTGTAGCTTTTATTCTAAAACTCATATATATATATATATGACAGATAAACATTTATCAAATACTAACATTCTCTATAGGCAAAATAATTTAAAATAAATGGTTCATTTCAATTATGAATTTTATTAAATACTAATTTTCTAATAACATTTTGTTTGAAACTAATTGTATGTCTTTTTATTTCATGGCTTGAAAAGAAGATTCCACTGAAGACACCAACCATTATCCGGGAAATGAAAACGAAGAAAAGAGAGGCTTTGTTGATCTTACGACATTTGAAAATAATACAAACCAAGTTTGGCCATCCTCGCAAATATCAGAAAAACAACCATCTGCAAACATAGATCAACTCTCGCATCCAGAAATCTACCCCCAAAAATTAAACTTTCTTTCAAATGAAGACAAAAACTTCAGGTTGACACCTAGATTTCGTAAACAAATTAGCAATTTTAAAGACCATAAAAAAAGAAGCGATCTATCTAGAATTAAATTATTAAATAAAAATATGTTTGGTATGAATGATCAAGAGGCTATAATTAGGATACCCTCAGAATCAGAAAACTTATACTACCCTTATAGATTTCACAATCAGCGTGCCAATATTCCAAGTATACTATCAGGGAAACAACTTAAATCAATGAGGCAATTACAAGCCAAAATAAAGGCATTAAGAGAAAAGCATTCGAGTCTTAAAGCTCAAGGTTATATGGTACACTATCCAAAAAGATACACAAAACGGAACTACTTGATGGATACATATGATGATGTTAATACTGGCATAGGAAACAAATACCCTTATATATTGCCTGACTATTCCAACGAGTTTGATGACATTAATCTAATTGAGAATCCTGAACAAGGAGATTGGGCTTCTTCAAATGAAAATTATATTTCAAGAATAAAAAATCAAGCTAAGATAAAAGCACTAAGAGAAAAGCACTCTAGTATTAAGGCACAAGGGTACTTATTAAGTTATCCAAAAACGAAAATAAAAATAAATAGACTGCTAAGTGATTATCCATTTGAAGATTCAACCATAATTGAAAATTATCCATTTCCCCCAATAATTTATAAAAATAAATATAACAGTACACATAATCTTATATCCAATAATTTTTTGCACAATAATAAAAGGAAACTAGATTTTCAAAACGCCCAAATCAGGGCAAAAATCAAAGCATTAAGAGAAAAACACTCTAGTATTAAAGCTCAAGGCTACTTTATGAGCAATCCCAATTCAATAAGAAACAAAAATAATATTCGTTTTATGGATAAATATGAAGAGGAAGATGATGGTTTTCCACTTTATGGATATATAAATGATGACTTCAAAGATTTTAATAGCTATGACAATCCTACCCATGCTATTCCTGCAAATAAAATTAATATACACAAAAATGACATTAATGCGAATATTAAAGCTAAAATAAAAGCACTAAGAGAAAAGCATTCACATATTAAAGCTCAAGGTTATTTGATGCATTACCCAAACAGAGGAAGGAAAAACTTTCCAAAAATTTTGAATGAATATCCTTATTACGACAGTGTAAGTAAAGAGGATTTGCATGACATACTACCAAACAATTTATTTAATGAATATAACACAAATAATGATAACATGTATGATAGTTTAAACTATAATAATAATAAAAAAACACGCGTAAGCCAGCAAAATTCAGCCAAAATCAAAGCACTTAGAGAGAAGCACTCTAGTATAAGGGCACAAGGCTATATGGTTCGGAATCCAAATAGGAGGCGAGATATTTATCAAGATAATATACTGTCTGAATTCAACAAAGACAATTCGGAATATAGTGATGATCCAGAATACCTTTTAGCTGATGATTTTAATGAGGAAGATGATTACAATTATAATGGAATTCCCATTCGTGAAAATTCAAAAGTTTACCCAAGTTTCAAAAACTCGTTTTTTTCTAAAAGGCGATATTTAGCAAAAATCAAGGCATTACGAGAAAAGCATTCGAACTTGAGAGCTCAAAGCTACATGGTTCAGTACCCCTTTAGGGGATATATAAATCCAAATAATCGTTTCTTACAAAATTCAAATGAAAATTTAAACAACTACGATACACACGATGACGAATTAAGGTATGAAGATGATATGGAAGATTTATCTAACAATGACTATTTAACTGACAAGAATGATGAATACGACTCTAACATTCATTTACTTCTTGAACGGTCACTTCCAATACACACAGATGACACATCCATTCAAGAAAAACAAGACCTTTATTCATCAAAAGAACCTTCCACATTAATAGTTAATTCAACTGATATCTCTAGCGCCAAAGACAGAAAATTTGGACACAATTTTGTCGGGGCAATATCTCAACCAAAAGATTTTGTTATGTCAAAAAGTCGAGTGAAGAGAGAAGATTCATCAATTTTTAGCTTAAAGAGCTATTTACAAAATAAATTCGATACAGAATATATCAATAGCTACACATATAAAATTAAACTATTTAAAGAACAAGAAGACAACAAAATAGCAAAAGAAATGGATGATTATGATGGAGAATATATATACGTTGCAAGATCTTTATCAGAATTAAAAATAAAATTTGAAACCTTTGATAAAGATGTTTTAGAATACGTACAAAATGTACTACCTAACTACAATCCACTTTTGATTGCTGGTCTAAAAACCGGTTTATTACCAGTATATCTAGATCTACATCGAAGAACTGAAATAACCAACGTACCATTTATTGATTGTATTAATGGTGAGAGAGCTAGTTTTTATGGAAACCTTTTAAATATCGATATTAGCTTAAGCTCACCAACTGTATCAACATTTCTTACCTTAGCAAAAACAAACTTTGGCAGAACCAACAAAACTAGACTTGCAAATAAGCTAGTGCAACATCTGAAGAGCATTAGATACCTCATAAACCACGCCCATACGGCTACAGAAGATCTTACTTCAAACATATATAATGAGTCATTACGTTATGTACCAGTTGAAGTCGAAAAATATCTAAACAAATGTGTAAGCTATCCCATATATATTCCTAATTTACTATATTCCTATCAGATGAATTATCAACATGAACCCGAAAAATATACTTACAATTTTACTTCTTCAGATCAGTCATATATTAATATTTCTCAATTTGAGCGCTGGTATCTAGAAAAGATAGATATACAAATTGCTCTCAATTATGTATTATATCACTCTTTAGTTAATATATGTCAAAGGTTAAAGTTATATCAAAATAAAGCAAAGCTAATCAAACATGACTACAACTATAATGATATCCACGAAAAATTGAAAGACAAAAAAATGCAAATAAACACCAAATCAAATCCTTATTATAATATAAATAGCCAGTCACTTGATAAAATAAGTAAAATTCATGACACGTATTTTAACTTTAGTCACCCTAATATACTTAACGACACTTACAAATCATTTCCAGAATATGAATACGCATACAACCCTAGTCTGCTATATTATTTAGGTAATACTTTCCTTAAAATAGTTTTCTTACAAAACTGGAACAAAGATATTGGCGTATCAAATCCACCAACAATAGAGTATTTAAATAAATCCAGTAACTGGGACTCAATAGTGTATACGATTTATGAGTTCTTAAAAACAAATCGATCATATTCATCTGCTTGCATGGAAGATTTTGAGGGTACTAATTATTACTTTAATATTACTGAGGATATCTCAGGTTATACGATATCTATAATAAATTTAAAGCGATGCACAGAAGAAGCAAATAATCTAGAATATGACAACGACATACACCACAGAGAAGATATAGATTCTACAAATAAAATCACACAAAACAATACTAGAAGCATAATACTTTGTGAGAATTGTCAACCAAACATTCCATATTTTAAAGAAAGATGTACTAAATATAAACCAAATAGTATAACCAGTTTATTTTCTATTTTAAAAACAATCTTAGGCTATTCATTTTCAGTGAAAATATTACAAATAAGACCAATAGATTTTTTACATATAAATCAATCGTTTCACATGAATGATGGTTTGAATTGGCATTTGAATAATATAAAATTTAATAATTTCTCAAAAAAAAGAGATGAAGCTAATTCAAACATAAATTTAAAGGCAAGCATAAGACAACAAAATTCAAATATAGAAAGTAATAACCACACAAGTAATAATCTGAAAATTATCAAAGAAGAAATCAAATACAGTGACACTATTAAGAGTCTAGATGATGGCATGCTTGATACTATTAGAAATAGAAACCAATATTTAAATTCTCAAAACATTACTGGTATCAATAAAAATTTATATAATGAAACAATTTTAAATACTAATACTGAATCAATAATAGGAAAAATGCCATTCGAACCGACATACGTTTCTAGGGGAATATTTAATAATCTCCCAAAAAAAGTTTCTGAAATCTACCTACAAAAATATCCAATTAAAAACATATATCTTCATCTACTTCCAAAACCAGAAATTAAAGTTAACACCACTTTAATTAGGGATGAAAATAATAATAAAAGAGTAAACTTTGAAATGAAATATAAGAAAAATGGCTTAAAAATAAATCATATATTATATTCGATTGTTGACCAATATATCAAGGTACTTACAACGCATTATTTGACTGATATTTATAATTCATCCCATACTCCGAAAATAATTGACTATGTATTCAAAACAGAAATATTGAAACGAAATTTGGATGAATTACGTCAAAACTTACAGATTGAACCAAAAAGCCAGTTCGAGAATTCTGATGACAATTTTATTAGGTACTGTGGATATTTTTCATTTATTTATGGACTAAGAGGATATGTATTTTCTATAAAAACACTAAAACTTCACGAATTAAATAAAAAAGATATGTCTGTTTGTCATAACACTGGTTCAGGAAAACAAAAAATTGAACAAATCAATTGGAAAGCTGTATTAGTCTTAAATATTAATAGAAATATACAAGTTGAAAATTGGTCCAAATCACTAACCCAATCACTAAACGAATTGATCAAATTTTTGGTAATGAAGAAGAATCTTCATGGGTATATTTCTTTTATTCGTGAAAATTCTGGCTATAAGCTTTACATAAAAATATTAAAACAACGTCCCACGAATGGCAGAAATGTAAAGGATTTAAATAGAATACCTTCGAACATATATTCATTAACATACAATAATGTAGGCGAGCCGCTTTATTTGAACATTCCTTTTAGTAACGATGATGTCTCTCCAATGGATGGATCATTTTTAAGGCGAAAAGGGGAGGTTTCGGGTCATTACTTAACAAATAACCAAAATAATTCCTGGCATTCTGATAGGCATTTACCTCAAACAACCTACAGTAACAATTCTCAAAAAAAGCTTCCGCTTAGTCATGAACTTAATAAGAGAGAGTTAAAACAAGCCTTAATCAACAAAGATAGCCTAAATTATAATTCTAAAAAATTAATGAACCCTAACCATCCCTTAAATCTTGAAGAAGATTACAGCCCTACAGGGGATAACAATGAAGGTCAAATTGATCCTCATGGAACATTTCCTTACCTTAACGAGAATATAGGAAAAATTAGAACGCATTACAGAAGATATAAAGGGCAGTTTAACTTAAATGATGATTACATAGACTATCGTGGGCTAGGTACAAAAGTAAATGAAAATTATGACGATATTGGTGATACAAACGAAAAATATGAGGACAATCTAGAACGCACAACCAAGCCAGTAAATTTACCAGAATCAGATATGGTGATACCTAATGTAAACCAAGGTAGGATTAAAACTATAGTTTTAAATAAATAGATAATTTTCGATACAAACATTTCCTTATGTGAAGGTGACCCTTTTGTTCAAAATAAATAACATATTTAATGATTTATTTAAAAAAATACATTAAACAGTATAGACGAAATTTAAAAACCACATATGCTTTTTAATACAGCTTCGGAATGTAGATATTCAATTTCAAATATTCTCAAGTTAAACATATAGAAATTATATTACCCTGAAAGATGACTACAGACAAGATAATCTCAAGAATTATTCTATTTGTTTGATAGTCTTTTAGAACTGGGAAAGCACTAAGCTTGTTAAAATAAAGTGCTATAACATTGGTTTTGAAGGGTTGTTTGTATTATAAGCACTATTTAAAATAAAGAACGTTTGCCATCCATCATGAAATATATTTATAAAATGCAGTGTTTATTTATAATAACATAATATCAATAAAAAAATTATATTGCATTTTAAAAATTGTGTGTATACTTCAAACCTGACCTAACTCAATTATTTAATACTTCATCACAAAAATAAATAAATACATACATACATATATGCATTGTTTTATTGGCTTTTTCCTACGTTAAAATAACTAATTTGACGACTGCAGTTATTTTTTTGCATGTCCATGTTTCGCCGGCAATATCTTTAGATTAAATTTACGGACCTCAGCCAAAATTGAGACATCCACACACCCACTTCCGGATTTGTGTTTTAATGGTAGTTTACTCCCCCTCACTTAATTCTGAGATTAAGGATGACACGGTTAAAGTAATGGCTTTGGGTTAAGTTTAAATCTGTCGAAATAGATTTAAGCGTTTAGTGACAAACCAGAAACGTTAATATTCCTAAATGCGAGGTGTTGACTTACGAAAAACCAAAATATTTTGAGATATAATGGGAAAAAAATAGATTTGCTCTTTTCATCCATAGTAGGGCAAGGGCCTAAATAATACTGAAAAAAAGTTAGCATTAGTCTACTAGTATGATATTCTGCGTAAAGTAAGCTTAAAAATCTACTTTTTGAATGTATTAAGAAACAATTTTAGACGCTAAAGAATATAAATAGAGTGGCTCATTTATTCTATATTTATATTTTATAACTATTTATTACTGATTCATTTATTAAACTACAAGATAATGGTATTTAGATGAAAACTGATATTAAGTGATCTATTAGCCTAATATCAAATATTGTATGAGTTGAAGGAAAGAAGACAATTCTGGGAGCTGAAGACCGAGGCGGAGGACCGGGAAAATTGGCGGCCTAAGTTCACTGATAAAAAGAATGGACCTGTCGTGGTACAGAGCACCTAATAGTAATAATAATAACAATAATAATAAGCCTTAATGGAAAAACATAAAATAATATGTAAAATATTCTAGACCTCTATATATTAAGAAAATGTTAAGAATTAATTAAATTTGAATATCAAACTTGGGATATTTATAATATTATATTTACTTTGGATACATCATTAGTTGTGAATGGGGGAAGGTTTATTTCGACATCTTACAAAATTTTAACAGAAATACTAGAAAAAATAGTGCCCCTTAATTGGTCATACACGTATATGGACCGTAAACAATAATAAACATCAAACATTATATTTTTAATAATAAATCAAATCTATAACATAACCAATTTGATTGTAAAATTGTTAGATAATAATATTGTTTGGGGCTTGTATATGTGTATATTGTTTTATTTTGAACTATGTTTACTGATTTGTTTTGGCGCCAAGAAACTTGGTTGGTGTCTGTGGTGTTATCTAGTAACGGGATCGAGCGCACATTTTCGCTGCTCCTGGGCA
>CABEEJ010005191.1:0-45349 GCA_901482245.1 Timema douglasi
CTATGGGTTACAAAAACAAAAGAAATTTAATGTCCATAGAGGTTTTAGTACGGGCAAGAAATGTACTTCTTCTTTGACCCAAGCACGGGTATCACTGGTCCTTTAAATACTGGTCTGTTATTTCCGTTTGGAACTACCTTTTGCTGCCTTTGAAGTAAATAGTTGCGGAGCATTAGTATAACACTATCCGAGAACATGTATTGTTGTCTTATCTTGACCAATATAATACCTTGATATACGGTATTAAATACCTTTGAAAAATAGAAAAATATCAGAATACTTAGCTTTGAACCATCAATGGCTTTGTAAATGTCATTTGTTTCACTCAGAGGAACAATAGTAGTGCTATGGATTTTTTTTAAATCTAATTTATTTAGTAATGTTCATGTTTATTTGATAATGAATAGTAAATAAAATTTAAAATTAAACCTTCTTTGTTTGTTATTTTATTCCCTTCTCCTTATTTAATCTTTAGTCTTCTATGACGACATGCACCGTATTCAGGTCTAAGAAAAACCAATGTATTGTGTAATATTGCTTAGATATTAATAAAATTGTAAGTTTAATAACGATAAACATTTGAAATATAAGTAGTAAAGCGAAATTAGACGATAGTATACGAAATAATAAATAATCACTTATGCCTACATTAACAAGCTTTATGATGACGATGATTTGTTTAAAATACAAAATGCCGGAAGGTTTGTGAAGTTTGTAATTATTATTATTATTATTGTTGTTATGTAAGGAACCTTTTGTGGGATGATCAACATAAAACAAGTGATACATTACCGTATAAAAGTGTCTAGTGTAAAATAGAGTGTAATTTATACTAAGCTTATGAGTAAATATAGTTAGATATATTATTGTTAGTTTTGGAAAAACAAGTTAAATTGAAGTAAAATGAGGCATATGAATTTAATAGGGTTGTGTGAAACTTCGAAACTTCGACTTGGCTTCGAAAAGAACATCAGTTTCGAAGCTTTACCAGTAAAATATTGACAGCTAAAATACTCTATGTTCAATTCGTGCCATCCTGAGCAGTTTTGTAGTTATAAAGTAATATTTTCAAGGGGAAAATCTTAAGAAATCGAATTGCATGATGGGATAGTAACTTTATATGATAGTAACATGAAATATTACAAATGATTGTGCAATAAAACAACGGAAAGGAAATATTCTAACTTCGATTTGGCTTCGAGAATGTTTCATATGTTCGATTCGATCTTGCTTAGAGTTTAAAGTGGGCTTTGCTCACCCCTAGAATTTACGGTATTAATCTTCTTGATTATGTTTCGAATGATATAAAATAATCCTGTGGAGAGACAGTTAATAACTCCCTGGTAATGATATATATTAATCCTTTGAGAGGCAGTTAATAACTCCCTGGTAAGGATATATACTAATCCTGTGGAAAACCGTTAATAACTCCCTGGTAAGGATATATACTAATCCTTTGAGAGACAGTTAATAACTCCCTGGTAAGGATATATACTAATCCTTTGAGAGACAGTTAATAACTCCCTGGTAAGGATATATATTAATCCTTTGAGAGGCAGTTAATAACTCCCTGGTAAGGATATATACTAATCCTTTGAGAGACAGTTAATAACTCCCTGGTAAGGATATATACTAATCATTTGAGAGACAGTTAATAACTCCCTGGTAAGGATAAATACTAATCCTTTGAGAGACAGTTAATAACTCCCTGGTAAGGATATATATTAATCCTTTGAGTGGCAGTTAATAACTCCCTGGTAAGGATATATACTAATCCTTTGAGAGACAGTTAATAACTCCCTGGTAAGGATAAATACTAATCTTTTGAGAGACAGTTAATAACTCCCTGGTAAGGATATATATTAATCCTTTGAGAGACAGATAATAACTCCCTGGTAAGGATATATATTAATCCTTTGAGAGGCAGTTAATAACTCCCTGGTAAGGATATATATTAATCCTTTGAGAGACAGTTAATAACTCCCTGGTAAGGATATATACTAATCCTTTGAGAGACAGTTAATAACTCCCTGGTAGGGATAAATACTAATCCTTTGAGGGAAGTTAATAACTCCCTGGTAAGGATATATATTAATCCTTTGAGAGGCAGTTAATAACTCCCTGGTAAGGATATATACTAATCCTTTGAAGAGACAGTTAATAACTCCCGGTTAAGGATATATATTCATTTTAATAAAACAAAGCTTTTTTAAATTCTTCGTTTTTAATATCATCAAAAATAGAAAAACTAATATATAAAATATACGAGTGTAGTAATTGGCAGCCAGTGGTATATTGTGATACTATAGTTTCACCAGACGTGGATGAGGAAGGCCTTGAGTAATCTCAAACTTGATTGGAATACCCCAGATACTGTGATTCTGATTGGATGTGGGGGTTGGATTCTTTGTGCTTTTTATAATTTGTTTTAAATCGTACAGGTGTTTTATCCAAATGAATAAGGTGCGGATGAGCTACCATCGCATTTTAGGGAGAGCAAAGTCTGTTTATAGAGAATGATTTATTTAGACTTCCTACGTTCATGCGGGATCATTTTCATTTATTACTTTTTAAGTATGTAGAATTAGCTACAAGTGAAAATAAAACAAGTAGGCCAAAACATCTACTTACCCCTTTCAACTGGCTCCGCTGCACACTAACCAGAGAGAGAGAGAGAACACACCCGATCACAACATCACGCCACGAGAAACTAAATGGCTCCGCCAAAGAATTAAAGCCACTAGCTTAAGACAAGCCAAAGAACTTGAGAAGAAAAAAGATGACTCTACAACCCAGTGTCCATACGTTCAAATATCTTCGAGAAACGAGGGGAAGCCTTGAGTCACACGTAGATCCTCCCCCTTGTTTGATTATCTTTGACTCCCCCCCCCCGCCCCCTTGCTATCCCTCCATTCCGTGTTCTGGAGTTGTGCAAATCATATAAAAGACTGGCAGAGAAATATGATGATTACTCTTGGACATTGCTCTGGTTTAGGAGGACGAAGATGAGGCTTCGGTTTATTTATTATCAAATGAAAGCATAAATTCGGTCTCNACTCTTAGACATTGCTCTGGTTTAGTAGGACGAAGCCGAGGCTTCAGTTTATTTATTATGAAATGTAAGCATACATTCGGTTTCGGCATTAATATTTATCTAGATGTAACTTCTTCAAAATTCCATTTTTTTGACGGCCATACTATTTCGGGTTAAATTTCAAACCTGTTAAATTTTTTATCAAACTAAATCCAAATATTTTAGTTAGCTTTTTATTGAATTTTAAATAATTAATCAACATTTTAGGATATAAGTTATGATACTGAATTTCTGGATAGCGCTAGTGAAGCGATAGATGGACAAACGTTAGATCATTATTTTGATTAAGTATTTTTCTTCGTCCAGGCTATGTTAGGTGTCATATGTTGTTGATATTATCTCCATTTTAATTTATAGTATGACAGGCTAGTTTAACGTAAATTGTTCTTATATTATAAGTTTGAAGTTAAGATAAATATTTTCGAATAACTGTATTAAATTATTACGAGATAACAAATGAATATAAGAAATTATTGAAAGAATAAATATCTCGAGAAACTTTTGAGTAACTATCAATGAAAATCTCAAGTGAGAAATAGCAAATTATTTGATGTTTTCATGTGATATACATTTAGTATTTTTAGTATCAAATTAATTGCTTTCCTAGATAACTTTGTTTACCCTTTTGTTAGGTTATAATGTCCATAGAATTATTATATATTAATAATTGCTTTTAGGTTTATTATATCTAAGAGTATTTATTTATTGAATTCATATATATATATATATATATATATATATAAACAATTTAATGGATTTCTCAGGTTTATTTAATATTTTAGCTATAGGATTTAACCTTAGGTTCTATAACCTATAATTCTTTAATTACATTGTTTTCTGGGTAACACTGAATATTATTTAAATGTCCTGAGGAAATGTCCGAGATTTTTCCGCCACTTTAATGGGTTGCTTACCCATGGGTACTCTTGATGTATTCAGATGTTCATTATTACTCAAGCTGCTCACTCCTAATGCCCTGTTATTATTTTATTGTATACTTTGAACCCTCTTTGATAGGTTTCGTCTAAAATAAGGGTACAAGTTCTAGATTAATTATTTTCTTCGAGAGGATCAACAGAGCATGTCGAAGTACAAATATATAGATTTTGTTCCTCTACCTCCACAGTCGGTGCTAACTTCTCAACCTCAAGTATATCTTCCTCACTCTCAGTGCTCTTGAAGTCTCACTTCAATGTATGTGTCTAGTATATGTTCTTATTAAAGGTCCATCTCTTGGGATGAGTACTATGACATGTTTTTACCACCTTTTGATCCATAAGGACGAAGTTTACCAACATCCCTCACGTGTCATGAGTAGTAATTTCTCCTATTGTTCTACTTCATTCTGCAGTCAGCAGCTGAATACATTACCACCCCTTATTCACCCAGCTCATCGATAGAAACAGTTTATTGTCAATAATTAAGGCCAATAAGGTAAGGCCTATGTTAATATTGCCATACTTATGCCCGAAGTAAGATAAGATGATTCTGAGCTAATCAAAGACAAATCCAAAACTTGACACAAAAATGTGCTTGAGGTTTTGATTATATCTATTGATACACTGTTTAATTATATGAATTTACTGGAATATTTCGGTGGTAGTCTAAAATCATGAAATACAATTATATTCCATTTGTTAGCTCATATTCCTTGCGACTAGTAATCATTTCCAAAGTTTGCTATACCACGATCTGGAGATTCATACTTAAGAAATATATTTAGAAACGTCCCTGGCCATTTGGAGCAAGCAATCAGGATAGCATATGGTATTTCCTAGTGTGTCTGGACATTGAAAATAGGTTTGCCTTTATGTGAAACCATCCTCATTGCTTAGGTGCAGCGGATAGTAAGCACATCCATACCGTAACACCTGTGATTTCAGGCTGTGCTTTCCATTTTATATGGAGTACAGTTCCATGAATATTCATGATTTCACTGAACAAAATGTGAAGTTTATATCCGTATATGTAAGGGGATATAAGAAAAACTGTTATAGTAGCTTCTTCAGGTTGGAATTTGGGATTTTTTTATGAGAACAAACTGAATATTCCTATTCATCAACATACTTACTATGAAACCGATTACTGACCTACATAAATGATTGTAGAAGAAGAAGCATACCAATAACACCCAGCATGATGATACATTTGGCAAAGCATCCCTAACTAAAGAAAGGAAAATTTAGAGCTACTTCCAATAAAGATCCAGGAGAATCTGGTGAGATGTGAATTTGGTATGATTAAAGAAAAACAATCAAGTTCTCTAAACAACTATTTTGTTATATCCTGAATTTTCTAGAACTACAGTTGTGAGCTGTGTTCTAGAAAAGGATGAGAAAATTGCTAATATTCATTAGGAACTATTTGTGGTACTCGTATAAGAAAATAGTGATCACAAGTGTGATGTGACAAAATGGAAGTTCGTGGTGCCATAAATGCCACTACACGGTCAGCCACCAGTTTTCACAATAATTTGTTCGTCAGAGTGATCCGTGACTTAGCAAAATTGACATCCCAATGTTGTTTAAAGAATAAGCATACTCCTTAAATCTTTTGAAAGTATCTTACTATCATATTATTTGAATGTATATTTGGAAATTTTGGAAATTAATATATATAGTTTTGTATTTTGTATTAGGAGCTATTAATTACTAAAATTTATTAATAAAACCTCGATGTAAATTATAGAATACCATTTGAGTTACCTGCGGAATTCCTTTCTGAAATTATTCAACAAACAGTTTTTCAATCATATTCTTATTGTAGCGTTCCTTCAGATTTAAATTACAAATAGTCAGTCTACCAGCCCTACAAGTTTTATTTTATATCATCTTGTTTCATTATAATACACTAAATTAAAAACCACAAAGAACTTATTAGGAAATCAACTGTGTGTAAGAACTGCCCTTGGATGTCAGCTGGAATAGTTCTGACTCACTAGACCAAATCCATCAGACGCTTCATGTGTCCACAGCGCGTGACAATCTTTTAAAGGAACATTAAACAGTCATACATGTTTACAACATGTGATATCAAACCAGGTAACAAACACAAGACGGCTACACTCAAGGTGCGCTCAACGGGTTTCAATTATTTCAACAGTTTATCTTTGTGGGTCAGATACTGAGCCTTCTGAAATGGAGAGTTAAGGAAACCTCAAGACAGGATAACTGTCTCCCATCATGACAGCAAGACAGGATAACGGTCTCCCATCATGACAGCAAGACAGGGTAACTGTCTCCCATCATGACAGCAAGACAGGATAACTGTCTCCCATCATGACAGCAAGACAGGGTAACTGTCTCCCATCATGACAGCAAGACAGGATAACTGTCTCCCATCATGACAGCAAGACAGGATAACTGTCTCCCATCATGACAGCAAGACAGGATAACTGTCTCCCATCATGACAGCAAGACAGGATAACTGTCTCCCATCATGACAGCAAGACAGGATAACTGTCTCCCATCATGACAGCAAGACAGGATAACTGTCTCCCATCATGACAGCAAGACAGGATAACTGTCTCCCATCATGACAGCAAGACAGGATAACTGTCTCCCATCATGACAGCAAGACAGGATAACTGTCTCCCATCATGACAGCAAGACAGGATAACTGTCTCCCATCATGACAGCAAGACAGGATAACTGTCTCCCATCATGACAGCAAGACAGGATAACTGTCTCCCATCATGACAGCAAGACAGGATAACTGTCTCCCATCATGACAGCAAGACAGGATAACTGTCTCCCATCATGACAGCAAGACAGGATAACTGTCTCCCATCATGACAGCAAGACAGGATAACTGTCTCCCATAATGACAGCAAGACAGGATAACTGTCTCCCATCATGACAGCAAGACAGGGTAACTGTCTCCCATCATGACAGCAAGACAGGATAACTTTCTCCCATCATGACAGCAAGACAGGATAACTGTCTCTCATCATAACAGCAAGACGTTTTGTTGATTATTGCATTGGGTCATCTAGATCTTGACCTGGACATCCAAGTTCATTAGGGGGAGGGGGATTATCTAGTGGGATTTATTAAATTAAAAGTGAATACTTAAAAAATATATGTTAGGGACCTTCTTCCATATTTGTATTGTAACTTAAATATGTTTCTTGCGTTTATTGACATTTTAGGGGTTTTGTATTAAAACTTCAATAGAAACTTTATGTTTGCTGATATAACCATGAAAATAGCGTGAAAGGTTTCAAAAAATAATTGTAAATTTCAGTAAAAACATCGATTTTCCAACAACACATAATATTAAATACTAATTTTAAAATTAAATCTATAACATCATCCCAAACAAATAGTTCCATCAGTCCATCAGAATCAGAGTAAAGAAGTTTGGCTAGCCCCGAAATGTATGACTATCTCTTGGTGATTGATATTTCAATGAATTTATAATAAAGTTATGACACACATAGATATATTAGATAATATAAGAAGTAACAAAAATAACCACAAATTGAATGGCTGTCATATAATTCCTTTCCCAAGCTTGTATAGCGCTAATAAACTTAATGTAATCAGGGTAGGATCATATCAATCTAACCATATACCAATGTATTTTAGCAGCATTAGGGGTTTTTTAATGAAATGTTTTCACATTTACTTGGATGAATATATTTTCATGGAGCTAAATTACGTTTTAATGGAGTGCTATACTTGAAGGTAGTATCGAAATTATTTTTTTCTCGGATTCCAAAAAGAATTTAACATCTGTAATTTTATACAAGTAGAGATATAAGCCATATATTTTTTTATAAACCTAGAAAACTTCAATCTTATTTTTATTTCTTTGCACAGAGGGCCTACTTTCGAATATGAGAACGAATCATATTCTTGGCTCAAATTGCTTTGTATTATTGTTCGTATTGGAAACCATCCACGATAGCTTGTAATTTCTTAAATTCCATGTTACAGTCCAACATACAAATGTTTCAAGCCAGTAGGTTGGACTGCTCTGATGTTTTTGATCCTTTTGGGAAGGATGTACAAATGTTTCAAGCCAGTAGAGTTGGACTGCTCTGATGTTTTTGATCCTTTTGGGAAGGATATACAAATGTTTCAAGCCAGTAGGTTGGACTG
The DNA here is from genome assembly GCA_901482245.1 of Timema douglasi. Lineage (NCBI taxonomy): Eukaryota > Metazoa > Arthropoda > Insecta > Phasmatodea > Timematidae > Timema > Timema douglasi. Next base: position 8,200 of record CABEEJ010005191.1, read on the forward strand.
CTCTGATGTTGTCGATCCTTTGGGGAAGGATGTACAAATGTAATCCCAGCAGGCGCACATAGTGGAACTTTATACAATCATACTCACTCTTGACAAATAATATTGCAGTTTATTCAGATAAAAATATTTCCAACCTATAAATTAAAATACAACAAAGCGACGCTACACAGTTAAATATTGGCATCTAAGAAAGGCAACTGTTTACCAGCAACACAAAAAGGTAGTAACACGCGATGATAGAATAAATACAAAAAAAATCTGTTGCCTGATTCCAAAAATAAATCTTTAAATTTTATCATATAATTTAATTCAACTGCATCATATTAAGAAAACTTAACTTTTAATGTTTGTTTAAAAATAAGGATTTTTTTTATTATACTCCAATAAATTTACCCTATGTAAGATAATTAAAATATAAACTCAGACAAATGAATAGCAGACACTATTGGAGACCCGATGATTGAAATTTGTTTATCGTCATAATTTAAATATATTAGCTTCGCTTTAAATTTGTGGGAATATAACTATTGAAAAAAGATAATTTTAATTAGTCAAACCTTTATTAGCTAAGTTATTATAATTATATAGTGTTTAAGATATCAACGATTTTAAAATGAAAACAGGATTTTCATTCAACTTTAAAATGTAAATAACAGACTTTTAAAAATACGAACATATTTTTCAAAATAATTATTTGAGATGGGAACTTTCATTTCTTAACGTATTGGTTCGCAGCCTATGGCCGGGAAGCCTGATGATGCCCGCTAGAGACTTAGCAAACAAACAATATGTGTGCAGAAAATTAAAAATAGAAAATTATTTTTTAAGGGTACATAACATCTTGTTAAGGCCGTACGGCCCGTGATATCATAAAGTAAATGCTGTTGACCCCCATTTTAATTTTCAATTGGAATTTTCATCTTGAAATAAATTAAAGCCTCGCTAAGCGTATGATAGATTTCAACAAATATTTATTTGATAAAATTATATATATTTTTTTCCTTTTCATTTGATATTAGCCTTAGTCTTCTATGATGACATGTTTCGGTATTTTATATATATAGATGTTACACCATATATATATATATATATATGTATATATATAACACTGATACCGACACATGTCATCATAGAAGACTAAGGCTAATATCAAATAATGAGAAGGTAATAAAAGTAATATCACAGAAAATGTAATTCTCTCTTTTATTACTCCTTACCAAATAAATATGAACATCATTAACAATATTTATTTCCAAATATTTTTAGATTATAATTACTGAATTGAAGGATTTTGGTGTGACTCTCTAGTATAATATGGAAAATAAACTGAATATCTGTACCTAGCAATATAATAAATTATTATATTGAATATTGAAATTACAATATATCAATTGTTCTACAACTTCGAATATTTTACCGACAGTATAATTTTCAGTTAATTTGACATCAAGTACTACTATATTAATTTTTTTTACTATATGTGTTGCATTCTTGGTTGACAAAATTTTCTAACATAAGTAATATGCTCAACGTATGTTCTGGCAAGTATATTATTATAGCTTTCAATGTTAATTAGTATATTATGTTAAGTTATAAACTGTTAATTTATACTACGAACGGAGATTATTATAAGTCAATTTAAAGAAATATATGTATATTCTAGTTAATAATATATGGTTATGATATATAATAAAATGTCATTTTTATGACGATACGCCAACTATGGTGACACAGTTCCCGGTCTGAGCATTCATTTCATAACAAAAGAGGAGCGGGTTTTATTTTACAAATAATTCAAGTGTAGAGAAAATACATATTTTTTACTGTGACCGTTTTAGGGGTCGACTTCACTAAGGCTTACATTCGAAGCGTCTAAAAAACACAAAAACCTCTTCTTTTTTTTGTTATTTTTTCCAAAAAGGACAACTCACCAGGGACTCGTGAATAAGCCATAAGCCTTTTGGAGGTTCTAGCATGTGATTAATAGATAACCTCATGAAGAATTCACGCCACGCGCCCTCTTTCTTTCACAGGTGGGTGCGAGATCAGAAGAATCCGAAATCTTCGCTCTCACGTTTCCTCAGCAACCCCCATATCTCTCCAAGTGAGCGAGTGAGAGGGTAGCGTCCGTTTAGTAGAGGTCTTGACTCAACTAATGCTGTACTGCGAATAGTCTAACAAACGAAACCTTGATGTTTTTGTAATCCAATAAAAAGGTGAAATGTTCAGTTCCGTTGTGGAAGCTCATTAATAACACCGCTATCATTTATATCACACTGTATTATCCACGTGCTCACCGTAGCCCTATGTTCGCTAGTAGGTAGGGCCTTACGATATCGCTAATGATCAAACATACGAGAAGAAATTAAATGAATAAACAATTATTTATTTTTTTAAATGACACCTGGTCATGGGAATCTGACCCAGGATCATTAACTTAATACGCCAATGCTATAACCCCTGAGCTATCCAGGAATCGTCCCGTACCCAGGGTCATTCTTCACTCATATTTTAAGGGAGAGTCTATGATGGACGTGCGGAAACTGTCAGCTAAATATGAGTGAACCATTAAGGCGATTTCCTCTTTTCATTTGGCGTGGGAGTGCAGAGCCATGGAAATAAACGATTATCTTCAAGAATGTTTGTTGTTATGCAATTTTTTTTTCCAGAAACGGTTTGTTCAAGAATAGATTCATGTTGATTAAGTTATAATTTTCATATACACACTTCTTCTATAATTTTAATAGTGATCAAAAAAAGGTAAAATTGATATTTTTCAACGAAAAATAGGAAAGTGTAACAATTGATAAATAACGATACATTATCTTAGAGGGGGTGTTGAGAATATTAACATAAACATTTCACTCGTTCTCGAGAAAACTGATATTTTCAAACGTATGATTTTCCCGCAAGACCTTTCTGTTAGCTAGCGCCATCTACGGACTCCGTAAATCATCTGTTCTTGTAGGCGCGGAAGGATACTTTGGTAGGTTGTAAAGCCACGCCACGCCTTTAACCCTCCTGCCCACCATCCCACGAAATAGGTTTTAGACTTGCACTCGACAGGGCCACAAAGCGGTAAGATCTCGAGCTATCAGATAACGCAGTCACACCCGTGTCAGTAGTTTTCTTTTCGCTGACAATTGTACAATTACAATGTACGAATATATCATGATGGAAAAATGTCCCTAGTGACGGGACGATTCCTAGATAGCTCAGTGGTTAGAACTTTGGAGTACTAAGTCCAAGGTCCCGGGTTAGAATACTGTGTCCACGTGCCTTTTGTCAATTTAAAGAAATGATTTTTAGATACGGCTATAAACAAAACTAACAATATTGTATCTCTGATATTTAATCTAGCTTGATTAAAGAATGTTTAGCTTTTTGAATTTGTGATAATAAAATATGTTTTTAAATAAATTTATGATTAAACTGAATGAACTCCTGTGTCACATAATAAAGTGCTCGTTTTAGGCATTTTTCTTAGCACAGCGAGCCTATCTATGCATAAAAAGGTGTAATCTATAATACAACTCTAAGGTCTGTTAGTGCTTAATAAATTATGTGGAAATTTTAGTTGGCTAATATCGAAAAAAAAATACCATCAAATAATACATTATTAGATTTTTGTCAATCTATCGGTTTGTTTTTTCCAATAAACACAAAAATCACTCATCGGATTACAAAGAAATTTTTTCAGTTGCTTTCCTTAATTATTCAAGTATTGGGTAAGCTGTACACCCTCAAGGTGTCTTGTCAGATGGAGAAGTGTTGAAAATATCAGGCGTAAGGAATAATACTTTGCACGGATACAAAATACTGTACCTGATTCGACCAGCGGGAAAGTAGGAGGGGGTGAGTTTGGGGAATCTTTTGGCGCGCATAAAGCACCGGTGAAGAATATTATTAATCCCTTTCTTCCATTTAAAGTTTTCAGTTGTTTTAAATGCATTATTGCTGTAAATACATACATACGATACATAGTATAATATGCACAAAATGAACATATACTTACTCCCAAAAATATCAAGGATAATATCTCTAAATGTGTTGATACTCTGATTAATTATATATAAGAGGATCGTTGCATGAATTTAAACCTTGAAAGGATTAACAGGCATTGTAATAGGCGAGGAATGCATGAGCTCAACAATGGTATCATCTCGGTAGAGCTAAAAATGATAGGTTATTTTATTTGAACAATTATATGGGATCATTTGGTCATTATAGATCAATTTACACTGACGTGCACGGTATATTACGTAGATATAGCCTACCTCCAAAAGAAACATTGGCGATCGTTACTAAGTTGTAGGCGGCAATGTCATACCCATTATTATATACCAGCATTGCTTTTTAAAGAAGTGTCTAAAGATTATGTAGACGTGATGGCTAGTACATGTTTTATCTAAATCTACTTTTAATATAAGGCAAAGAGTAAATATTAAATACATTTTGATTTGTATTTTATGGGTAGAAGTGGCTATTCGTTAAATAAGTCAGGAATACTTACATCGGTAGTCATTTAATTTATAAGACGTTCTTTTACTTAATGGAACCTGGTACTTGAAGAGCATTCTTTTCCTTTATCAGAAAGTGACAAAAAGTATTTCATGATTGAAAAAATATCTGTAGTTTATCTAACGTCCCAGGTATTACGTATGTCCAAATTTAAAGTACAGGTCATTCATTGTGCAAAACATTCAGGAACATTCATAACCTGCATCATCTAGACGCGGGCTGTTGAGGTATTCATCAAAGATAACTGGACTACTGAAATGATATATATATATATATATCATAATGAACTTGCCATATCGGCACACACACGTCTTAACCCAAATCGACAGTTAACAACTCTGTCTAGTAAAAGCAAAAACACACACTAATTATCAGACTTCAAACTCAGATTTTATTCGGGAGCTGCTCAGCTCTTACGGACACAAATAAAACTACCTCATAAAAATAACAAAAAAACAATATAATTTACAAATGAAGCATATTGCTCTCTTCCTCCCACCAATAGTGCGTGGTTTTTTCTTTAATTATTGCGAGGGCTGTAAACAATCAAACTGAATGTTATTCACCGTAACCTGCTTGCACGTGTACGGAAATAAAACAGCAACAGTACAGTCAGACTAAATAAAATTGACACAACCTAAATTTAAATGTACTAGAAATTAATTTGATAAAATGGAATTATTACAGTACTACCCTTCTTTATGGGTTATTTTTAAAAGAAAAGTGAATCAGGAAGTAATTCGGTTAACTTATTTTTAGATTGAACCCTCTGCACATCTTATAACAAAACTATATCTTATATATAAAAAAATACATAGAAAATCTATACATTGGTTACATAAAGTAACAGCAGGTTGAGGTGGGTAGCTTCAACAATTATCTTACATCATTTAAAACGATTATCATTTACTTCAAACTTTCTCACTTAACAGTCTTTATAATGTTCATCTATCTTTGGAACTTCTCAAAATAAGGTTTAATTTCATCAAAATGTTTAGGATGATACACCTCTACCCCTACAGTTCTCGTTTGACCTCTTTCGTCACCTTGCCTCTGTCCCTGGTTGGTATTTTGTGTCCCTGTGTGTCTTTGTTCTCTGTACCTTGGTAGGTGATAATACTGATTTGATCCCTTCAGTCCCTGATTGTGATCATTCTGCCTATACTGTCCCTGGTTAAATTGTGGACCCATATCTAGGTTTCCCTTGTTCCTTTCCCTCTCTCCTAGTGTTGTGATGGAGGTGGTATCCTGCTTTCCCTCCGAAACTGATAATTTGTTCTACCTTTTCCCTGTCGATAGTATTGATCCTTAACTTTCTGGAAACTTGACGAATTTGGCTTACTTTTTCTCCCTGCCCCTATTTCTGAATTTGAATATATGTACCCATTTTGTGTAGAATCACGTTCCTGTACATCTCCAAAATATTCCCACGCTCTAGTTCTTTGATATCTATGATCAAATGCACTTAACAACCGCTCCATATCTTGAAGGTCCTGTAAATTCGCGCCAATAAGTGCATCCTGTACATTTTGAAATAAATGATATATTAAATGCCCCATAAGCCTATCTTCCTCTATCGTGTATTTCAAGTACTTTGCTTGTAAATTATATTTGTGAAGATATTCACACAAAATCCAAATCGAGATTTTGATGAATGTCGACGTTTCATGACCCTCCCCCCAATCCCTCTCCCGAATCTGAACAAGTAGTTTTTGGATTGCCGTCTGTCCGTCTGTACTTCGGAGTAGAGCCTAAACTATTATTGAGATCAGGCTAAAACTATCTATAATTTTCAGAGGTTTGCTCCTAGGGTTTTTTGGAATTGGATGTATAACCATAAAATTAGGGTAGTTTCCTTAAGGACGAAGAGTTAAAAATTGATTCTATCAAAATCGGCCTCAACGATTTTGATTAAAATAAATTTATTAGCATTGATAGACATTACAAACAAAATGGGTCGTCTCAATTTTTCGTCAAAATAACTTTAAGTGTTCTGGTCTGATGCGTAAATTCTCATTATTTATTATTCTCATTATTATTCCTGTAACTCTTTGAGATATGAATTTACTTATCATTGCAAATATTAAGCGATATTTATAATACCAATATTTTATTTGAAGTATGTTTTGATAAAAACCAACAATTTTAAAGCTATACGCAAATATATTTATTTTTTTATCTTTTAGGACACTAAAGGTAAATTATTGTGACCGTAAAAAAAAATCTAACCCGAGATAATGATGGATGACAACGTTTCATGATACCCTGAACCCTAAAAAGTGGTTTTTGTGATACCGTTTGTCTATGTGTCTGTTCAACCCTAAAACTAAGAATAGTTAAATAGAGGGCAAAAAGAGAAAAAATTGATTTTTTCAAATTAGTCTTTTACGAATTTGTTTATAGCACTCATCTAGGCGTTGATTAAGATTATAAATAAAATTGATATTTTATCTTAGCCCATGAAAATGAATTTTAGGGTACTTTAAGGAAGTGGAAATTTCTATATCTTCACAATTAGATGAGATACTAATTAAACTATAATTTCAAAATTGAAGTATCATAATTAAAAATAAAAAACTTTTATTTGAAATATATCTTTATATAACTAATAGATTATGAGATTTTGGCAACAATATTATTACAATTTTGTGAGCTTTAGTTGCACATAACTAAATGATGTTCTTTTACCTTAAACCTGTTAGGGTGAATGTTTGTACAGCAAAAATATATCTCATCATTTTAAATTAAATATTTAATATTTATCTTTTGTATTTATCTATGTTATTTTAAAAATGAGGGATTTAATAAGAATGTGATAACCATACATGTACAAACTCTAATAACATTTTAACCAGAAGTCAAAATTTTAATATGAAGTGTTGCCTCTTGTGGACCCAATATTGATCTTTCATTTTTTGGCCTCAAATATACAAAATGAAGACTTTAATTCATTAAAAAATTAAATTAATAATCTAAAACTGGGAGTCAAAAATTGGTTTACATAAGTGTAACGCAATCTATGCTTGGGTTTGCTAGAGTATACTATTTGGTTTCACGTATATTAGTAGTTTTGAGTAAATATCTCCAATATTTAACAATGGAGTGAGGAAATTCTTGTGGAGTTCCGTATTATTTCTTATTAGAATATTGAAACGATCCTATTGAGTTTATTGATCTAACACATCTCACACACGTATCCTCCCAAACAGGTCTATCATCAAATGATAACTAGATTGTTTATATCATTGAATAATTATGCTATGATGGCTTCATTATTATAGTAATTCTCACATTCCTATTGTCTCCATGTTAATGTCCGTCCAAAGAAAGAGTACACGTATTCTACAACGTCTAGAACTACATTTATTTGTTAGATGGCAAGCAAATATGAGGGCTGAACGAACTGCTAGCGTTTGATCTGATCGATTGAATAAATTACTCGAAATTGAATAAAGTATAAAAGTTGGATCAACGTCTAGTCTAATTCAAACGGGCTTTGGAATTACCTGTAGCTACCTGTTAAGGCTAAGAAAAGGAAGAACGCTACCCACCTTCACCAAGTGACTGACAACTGTTTCACCTTTGTGGTACTACTTTCTTACAGACTAATATTGGGACCGAGATATACACATTTGATTTTTAGGCTCTTATGAGAATAAAAAGAATTAGGCTCAAATCTGAATACAAAATGTAAAGGCCATTGTCATAGAATTATGTAACAGAATGCGCAAGAACATTAAGTGTAAACGATTTATCTAAATTATCTTATCTCATGTTCGATACGAAGTTAGATATGATAGATTACACGTGTCAACATGATTTTTGGATTAGGGAACATTAAAATTAAATTGTTTCTAACACATATTTGAATGCTGAATTCAAATATACAATCAGAGTTTATATATTCCCCCAGTTTTTTATAATGAAGCTTTTTATAGATAAATATATTGAAAGATTTGCCCTATTTGACCACAATTAGTTATATAATCCCCCCCCCCGGGATATTTTATTGTTTTAGTATATACAGGCAGGATCCAGACAGACTAACAGGCAGGAGCCAATCAGATGAGTTATTGCAGGGTGTTGAGACATAAAGAGGTCACCCCACTGACCATGAGCAACTTGTGTCAGTAGTGAGCTGACATTCACTGTGAACGCACTGGGTGTTTGAGTTATCTTCTATCTGATGATTAGATTACTGTAAAACTGTGTTGTGGTGGATACTGTGTCATTATTCCAACATGGGGGGAATTAATATTTAAATATCAACGAAAAAATTTCACTCCATTCGCTAAAAAATGTTATGATATATATTTTCATTACAAATTAGGGTTACAAAATAATAACTGGGTCCCTCATATCTGCTGTTCAACTTGTGTGAAGCTTCTGACAGACTGAGTAGAGTGTTCCCGGAATATGTGCTATACATTTCAAAATGGTTCGGAAGTACCTCCAAGATCATTCATCAGACTGTTATTATTCTTTAACAAACATAAAAGGAATAACAATTAGATCTGAACATACAGTAATATACCCAAACTTGCCATATGCTATCAGCCAGTTCCACACAGTGAGGACTTACACTATACCACAGCTTCAAATAAACGTAACTGTACAAGAGGAAGAGACTGAAAACGATACAGCTGTCCAAGTTCAACATAAGAACAACATGACCCTACTTTTAAAGCATTTGGGCCACATCTGTTTTCTCAAGGTGATTTAAATTACCTTGTCCGGGATTTGAATTTGTCCAATGCAGGATAGTACAGTTTGAAGATGCTTACTTTCTATCACATTCAAGTGAACTATTGGCTTCCTTGACAAAAATATTTACTAACACAAATAGTACTCTTAAGTAATTGTAAGAAAATTTTATAATTTACTTTTTAAATGTATAAAGAACTTGAATATAATTGGTACAAAAACTTTTATTTTTATTTAAATCACTACACTATCTCACTATATTTATTTATTCAAAATGAAAATTTAAAATATTAGTAAATTATAATAAATAAGAAATAATTAATACAAATAAAAAATCTAATATTATAGGACCATACAAAAAATAAATTTATGACCCTTTTAACTATTAGCACATTAACAACCAGCTGTTAGTATTGAAATCTATGCAGGAGATACTATTAGCACATTAACAACCAACTGTTAGTATTGAAAGCTATGCAGGAGATACTATTAGCACATTAACAAACAGTTCTTAGTATTGAAATCTATGCAGTAGATACTATTAGCACATTAACAACCAGCTGTTAGTATTGAAATCTATGCAGGAGATATCATTAGCAAATTAACAACCAGCTGTTAGTATTGAAAGCTATGGAGTAGATACTATTAGCACATTAACAACCAGCTGTTAGTATTGAAAACTATGCAGGAGATACTATTAGCACATTAACAACCAGCTGTTAGATATTGAAAGCTATGCAGGAGATACTATTAGCACATTAACAACCAGCTGTTAGTATTGAAAGCTATGCAGGAGATATCATTAGCACATTAACAAACAGCTGTTAGTATTAAAAGCTATGGAGTAGATACTATTAGAATATTTACAACCAGCTGTTATTATTGAAATCCATGCAGGAGATACTATAAGCACATTAACAACCAGCTCTTAGTATTGAAAGCTATGCAGGAGATACTATTAGCACATTAACAACCAGCTGTTAGTATTGAAAGCTATGCACGAGATACTATTAGCACATTAACAACCAGCTGTTAGTATTGAAAGCTATGCAGTAGACACTATTAACACATTAAAATTCAGCTGTTTGCATTGAAAGCTATGCAGGAGATACTATTAGCACATTAACAACCAGTTGTTTGCATTGAAAGCTATGCAGTAGATAATATAAGAATATTAACAACCAGCTGTTAGTATTGAAAGCTATGCAGTAGACACTATTAGCACATTAAAATTCAGCTGTTTGCATTGAAAGCTATGCAGGAGATACTATTAGCACATTAACAACCAGTTGTTTGCATTGAAAACTATGCAGAAGATACTATTAGAATATTAACAACCAGCTATTAGTATTGAAAGCTATGCAGTAGACACTATTAGCACATTAAAATTCAGCTGTTTGCATTGAAAGCTATGCAGGAGACAATATTAGCACATTAACAACCAGCTGTTTGTATTGAAAGCTATGCAGTAGATACTATTAGAATATTAACAACCAGCTGTTAGTATTGAAAGCTATCAGTAGACACTATTAGCATATTAACAACCAGCTGTTAGTATTGAAAGCTATCAGTAGACACTATTAGCATATTAACAACCAACTGTTAGTATTGAAAGCTATCAGTAGACACTATTAGCACATTAAAATTCAGCTGTTTGCATTGAAAGCTATGCAGTAGATACTATTAAAATATTAACAACCAGCTGTTAGTATTGAAAGCAATGCAGTAGACACTATTATCACATTAAAATTCAGATGTTTGCATTGAAAGCTATGCAGGAGATACTACTAGCACATTAACAACCAGCTGTTAATATTGAAATCCATGCAGGATAGTACAATTTGAAGCTGCTTACTCTCTATCACATTCAAGTCTAGACTGGAGCTATATCATATTTCATTGTATTAGACAACTAATTTGAATTTCCACTAAATTTGAAACCCATTTTTACATCCACTAAGATATATAAGGTTTTTCGTTTTGTTCTAAATATATTAAACATTTTTAAACAAAAAATAAATTGTATTTTAAAACATCGTGGGTTGTTGTAGAGTAGGATAAATATAATTTATTTGCCTATTCAATTTTTCCATAAATGGCTCCATGGTGTAGTGGTAAGTGGAGCTGGCAATAAAACTGGGGATCCTGGGTTCAGTTCTCGGTTAATACCATGGGCATTATTATTTAAGAGGAACCATCCCAATGATCCTTAGGGCTCATGATGAGTCATATGGAAGATAATAGTAAAAAGCTGAGAGCTATGATAGGCAACATAGATTAATAACTAGAAAACCATAATAGATAAATTAAAAATGTAAAGAAATTGTAAACAACCATAAAGAAATTAAAAACTATATTAAAGAATTAGGAAGAAAAAAATTAAAGTGTAAACTAGATTACCTGGAAAGATCACATCAGGCACTTAGTGTACAGGCTGGATAAATATTTGATCATATTAAAACAAAATCATAACGAGTTGGAACAAAGGCTAGATAATTTAAGAAAAAATTATTTTTATCTAATTGGGGGTGGGGGTTTAAAAAGTAAACGAAAGGATAAAAGTGTTAGTAAATGAATTTATGAACACAATTATTATTATTATTATTATTAGCACCACGTCTTACTACCCGTTCGGATTATACGCACTTACGCTAATGTGTAATGGTAGGGTGATTGTGAGATGAAATGGAGGACCTACAGTTTAACGTGGAATCCGAACCACGGTGGAGGCCTGGCATTTCCTACATTCACAAGATGTCTTGTCAGAGGTGAAGGAAGGGTTTGGTAATCAGATAAATCTTTGCCGGGACCGAGGATTGAACCCCGGCCGCCAGTATAGAAGTCTGACACCTTACCCATAGACCACCAGGTCACCATGAATACAATTAAAAGCACAGAAAATAAGGTAGAAAATATTGAGTCAAAAATAGTTCAGTCTAACTTTAGGTTAGAACTGGAGAGGCAAATGGATGTTAATAGGGACTATACTACGTCTCAATTTGAAGAGGTAGTGACTCAAAAAGGCAAAATTCTGGGGGAAATTTTTGAAAAATTACAAGATAGTTATGTGGGAAATATTGAGAAATTAAAAATAAAGTGGAGGACTTAGAACGCAAATATGATAAAGTAAAGAATAAAGTTGATAGTGATGTTCGTCATAAAAATGTCATTTCAGTTTTCAAATTCACGGGACAGATAGGAAATATTTCAGCAATCCGATATATTCGAAAAGTTGAACCTACTTTAGAGGGGTAACGACTTATTGAATCACATATGATAGATATTTTGTTGTCAGGATTAAGAGAGGAAGTGAAATCGTAGGCAAATTCTGTAGAAGGAGAATAGGATACTTTTATGCATGCAAATAATGCTTTGTTGGGATAAATTTTGGTCCCAGGTATCATTTTCCTCGAAATGTGCAGGATGCTCTGATTGGAGCATATTTACAGGAGTTTGAAGACACAGAGCCGGTGTTAAATGAATTCGATGATAGATGTCAAAGAACTAGAGAGTGGAAATATTTAGGAGATGTACAAAAATATAATTCGACACAAAATAGGCCCTTATATTCTACTTCAGAAAGCGATGCAGAGAGAGAGAGAGAGAAAGTAAATAAAACTGGTCCAGTTCCAAGAAATTTAAGGATCAATACCATCCACAGGGAAAAGGTAGAACAAATTATCAGTTTTGGAGGGAAAGTAGGACACCACCTTCATCACAACACTGGGAGAGAGGGCAAGGAAATAGGAACAAGGGAAAGCAAGATAGTGGTCCACGATTCAACTAGGGACAGTATAAGCTAAATGACTACAATCAGGGACTGAAGGGATATAATCAGTATTATCACCTACCAAGGTACAGAGAACAAAGACACACAGGGAGCCAAAATATCAACCAGGGACAGAGGCAAGATGACGGAAGAGGTCAAACGAGATCTGTTGTGGTAGAGGTGTATCGTCCTAAGCATTTTGATGAAATTAAACCTTATTTTGAGGAAGTCCCAAAGATAGATGGGAAGTATGGAATTATAATAGGAGTAGGAGTAGGTTTTTATTCCTTATAATAGTAGGACTTTTATTAGGATATTGCTTTAAACTTAGTAAATAAATAAAAAATGTATGTATATTTTAATGTTTATTCAAAATGTGATCTTAAATTAGGGTATAACTTACTAGAATATGGATCTTTAATATACATTAGAACCTGACTAATTTGAAATTCCGTAGTTCGAAATCGTCTTTAATTCCTATTTTTCGCCAAGCCCCGTGAATTTTGTATTAAAAGATAGTTAAAAAACTATGGCTAGTTCAAATTTTGTTTTGGTTGAATCAAACTTTTCGTAAGTTGTAATGTAATTAGCAGTATTGTTTTCCTGCTTCTAGTTGCGGTTCCGTGTTGTTCTATTTTTGGAAACACGGGAGGTGACGTTGGAATGTGGTCACTACCCTTCTTCACACTCCTCCCACTCTCTCGCTCACCCATATATCTTTTTTTACACGTACAGTTCTATACTTCGTTAGTCAAGGTCGAACCTCTCATGGTTACGTGCGCTGTGCTTAGTTATTTGGTCGTAGCGATATTCTTGTGACGTGCCAGTTTAGTTTGCTTTGATGTTTAGTTTTTGTTTAATCTTAGTTTTGTTTTGTACCTACTGTACAGTAGTGTTTGTGTGTGTGTGTATCGTGATGTCACTGTCAAAGCCTGGATGGAGATGTGGCAATGTATATGGTGAAGTTACTGATGGGGACATCGTTGCCGAAGTTCTCAACAATAACATCCAGGCTGATAAAGGAATATATTCTTCAGTATTTCAAGAAAGGCCTATCCCGAGTGTGGCAGAAACCATGGACCATATCCAAGAACTAAGTTTTTTTTTTGAAAGTCGCATCAATGTAATTGATTCAATTTTCCAAACAATAAGTCGGTTAGAATCACACACTTTTATTGAGAGACTAAAATAAAGAAAACCAATTACAATCTCTGACTTTAAAAATAGTTGTGAATAGATTATGTCGAAATACGTTGGATAAATCTTTTGGGCTTGGTTGAAAATTTTTTTTTTTCAATACCTTTTAAAACTTATTTAATTTTAATTTTTGGGTGGTTTGATTTTATTCCTGGTCCTTTCAAGTTCGAATTATCCACGTTCCGCTTTACTTCATATTGTTACAATTGTGAGAATTAAGAAAAATTGCGATTTACTGTAGACCTACCCATTTAGTCTGACATTTGAGAAATCTTATATTTTGTGATTTGTCTGGGTTGTCATCCTGATGATTTGCAGTGCGATGTGTAGCTCTTTTATCCAAATTTGTTTATTTTATCATACTACAATGTAAAATAGTATGCACTAAAGAAGGTTAGCTAAATATCAAATCGATAATTCCTCTTTTATATCACTAATCTAGCACGTTATATCAATTAGTGAGAATCTAAAACTTTTCTGACATGGGAAGCAATGACAAAACAAGATGAACATTCTTTGGGCTGCCAAATATATTTTTTAAAGATACGAAGAACATTTTACATGATGTCAAATAAATTGATGAAAACAACATACCTATTCATGCTGTAATCAATGTAGGCCCTATAAGTTTTCTATGTATATTTTTTAAATAAAGATACTTAATCTCGATTGAATATATAGCTGTGTTATAAGATGCGTAAAGAGTTCAATGCAATGACAAGTTAACAGAATTACATTTTGACTCATTTTTCTTCTAAAAATAATCCAGAAATTAGGGGAGTACTGTAATGATCTTTTTTTTTACACTACCATGCTTGCTGGATTATTTATATTTATGAAACGTTTTTTGGTTAGTCAGTGACTGTACTGTCAGTAATTTGCTTCCACACAAATGCAGGTGGTAGCGGTGTCAGAAACATTCAGATTGCCTTTATTCAGCCCTCGCATTATTTCAAGGTCAAACCTGGAGGGTGGGTGTGAGAAAGAGCAATATATTTCACTAGCCAACTTGAGTGTTTTTATTATATTTTCTTAAAATAGTTTTGCTTTTGCTCGCCAGAGCGCAGTGGCTTACTAGACATAGAGTAAACCTTTAGTGATATTCAACAACATTATTAAATGCTATTTCTGTTATCTAATTACTTTCATAACATATAATCCAAACCAACGCTAGCTAATAGTTTGAAAAGATATATATCATACTGATTACACTTAGTAGATAATAATTTACAAAATAACCTTTTAGGTTATAAAACTTATTAATACTACACTTTTTATTTTTGTGTTTCTTTATTTGTTGCTATGTATTTTTCAGATATTTTCCATAATGCATTCAACTAAATGAACTTACCGTTCATTCCTGTAAGCTAGTTAATTCAGTGTTTCTAGAAATTATGTTGGTTTAAATTTATATACTATAAGATATATTACAATAATAATGGCAAATGGTAAATTATCTAATGATAATTTTTTGTTAGTATCCCTGCTATGTTAAAATCATACTGGGAATTTTCCCAAATTAATGATTTCATTTAAACCTATTTGTGGCTATGATATTAATGTTGGTTTTTATTCATATCATGGTATTATATTAAGACACCATTGACCATAATAGATTCCACACAATAAACAAATCTCAATATTTAGATGTTTGATGTCCTAATGATATGCCCATTTCATCATCATAACCATCATCATCATTAGGTGATCAATCTTGCTACTGATTTGCTGCAAATCTACATTTTGACCGATCCTAGGCCTGCTCCAGTCTTCACCCCTCTCTTGAATTTATCCAATCCACGTCTACTTCTATAATATTATACTCATCAAATTATAATGTATAAGGCCTACCTTTCATGTATACTTTTCCAATGTTTTCTTTCTTCATTTGCTTTACCTAGAACCTATGAATTTTAAAAACCTTCATCCATGATATTTTTAACATTCTTCTTTAAAATCACGTTTCAAAATGCTTATAATCGTTTCACTTAATTTGCACCAATGTTTCATGTTTCAAATACGTGTTGCCCATTTCAACAAATAATCTCCCATAAAAAGTGGTAAGATTATGTCTTTACCTTATTCCAACCCTTAACGCGCTTTAATATACTAGACTACGTACATACTGGCATTGCATTTAGCCTAAGCAAAATATCTCGCGGCGTTTGTTTGGATATTAAGTAACAGCCTTCCAAATGAGAAATACTAGCACACGTACATACTGGCATTGCATTTAGCCTAAGCAAAATATCTCACGGCGTTTGTTTGGATATTAAGTAACAGCCTTCCAAATGAGAAATACTAGACTACGTACATACTGGTATTGCATTTAGCCTAAGCAAAATATCTCGCGGCGTTTGTTTGGATATTAAGTAACAGCCTTCCAAATGAGAAATACTAGACTACGTACATACTGGTATTGTATTTAGCCTAAGCAAAATATCTCGCGGCGTTTGTTTGGATATCAGCCTTACAAATGAGAAATCCTAGATCACGTAATAATGTACACTCCGTCAATTTTGTAAGGTAGCAACTTATTGAATCAACCCACGAGATTGCTATACCACCACACATGACTGCAGAATATTTTTCCTAGCTACGCCCAAGGTTGGATTTAGAGAAATCCTTAAGTTCTTAAATTATTTATTGACTGTTGGGAGGGATTATGTCTTTTTGCAATCTCCAAATAGTTTGATCTACTATTTTAATTTAGTGTTCCCCTCATAATGAAATCTTATCCATATGACATATTCTAGTTATAAAAGGTAATTTATTTGTTTCTTCAAAGTTATTATGAATGTCTATATAACTTTGTAGGGTCATAGTTTGATTCCATACTTTATTTAATGTTACCAAAACGGCCACAATATAACTATTTGTAAAAAATTTGGATAGATACTTTGATTGATAACATTGTTTTTTATCGTGATTTAATTTGATTATCATTTTCTAATAAAGTACATGCATAATGTTAACTGTGGATTTGTTTTGGTCTAATCTATTTTTTACTAAATCGATTCTGGAAATCAAAACCAATGTACTTGTTATGTCATCTGCAAGTATTAATATAATATCAGAGTGGGGAGGTTTAAATGAATGGAAAGAAGGGAGAAATTTGGTTTTTGGTTTACGAGCTTAAAAACTCTTTAAATGATAAGTATGTTATTTTTAAGGTTTGGAATGTAAATATCTTTAAGTAAAAATATATTGTAGCTCTCTACTGTTTTTAAGAATATCTGTCTACAGCCAAAGATACATGAAACTGCATAACAGATTGCGGCGCATTTATTTCTATTCATTAGAATGTCTGCTAAGGGAAGATCTCGTATACTTAGAGTCAGGGTTTTAGTTTCCGTTAAAGATACGACCGGATTTATTTATATCTGAGACTTAGGATCTCTGGAACAAATTAATTTTTTTCTTGTTGGATATTAATCTAGACATTTTCTAGAATGATAAATAAGGCGTTTTGGAGTGAGTCTCAAAGAAGTTCAAACTGGATGTTTTTTTTTTCTGTTGCCTAATATTTATGGTTTATTTTAGTCCATTTTTGTGCAGTTATTTACATCTGTAGGATTTTCATCCATTAAATATTAGATTTTACATATTAATAGGAATGGGTTGAGAGTTCCTGGTGAAGGGGTGGGCTGAAAAGCGATGAGGTAATTTGCCGGTTGGCAGCAAGGTGTAATAAATGAGCCTGGTGGTATTGGAGTCGGTTATAAACCGAGATCTAGTGGAAGTTAAAGGCATTGAATTGGAGTTTGTCTCCCTGTGATGTTGCGTTAGGCCTGGCATTGAAAAGTTTGGCGTTCAAAATATTCTGAAGTTAATAGAAATATTTTTATTTGAATGATCGTATTTTTAAAACCAACAATATCGTTAGTTAGGAAGTGGGTGTATCATAGTAAAAACTTAATTACTAAGTTTCAATGGTTCATATGTTATTGCTATTTATTTTTCCATGTGGTATAACTTTTCATTGCCAAACAAGCATCATAATAATATATCCACTTTACATCTTTTGTTGGAAATTTCAGAGATGGTAATGAAAACTAAAATATACTCTAGTCGAAAACATTCAAAGAAATGTAGACAGTTTATTCTGTTGCAGATTTTCGTGTTACAGATAAAGGGATAATATAGCCAATAAAATATGTTAGGATATATTTATATATCAAACAAAATTTACAACCACGTCTTACTACCCGTCTGGGCTATACGCATAATAATACGCTAGTGAGTTATAGTATAGTAGGTTGAATTTAATGTGGATGTATCCATGTTAACAAGGAGGAAATGTTCAAAACAATTAAGCAATAAACACCCTAAACAGGCTAGGCTGAGATTCATGCCCTAATTTACCCATCATCGACAAACTGGACTAGAAATGCTAGATATTTAAACAGGTGATATATGTTTCGCTCATCAACTAATCAATTGTTTGCGTATATATATTTGTTATCTTATAAAACAGAAGTGTGTCTCTATTTAGCTAAAAGGTTTGCTCCACTAGGCTGGTCTGTATAAGCAGACCTTAGCCATCAATATCCATTTTCCCAATCCCATATATTACAATGTAGTGGGCAAAAGAGTGTTCATAAGCACAAGAACAGGCTTAATACCAAGGAGGGGGGAACAACTTACTAGTAAATGATTATTGCCATACATATCCCACCCGTGTTAGTAAAGATGTAAGGATTTATTAATTTAGGCCTACATTGATTTTAGGAAGTTATTTTAATACTAAATTGATTATTTTAAAAATTATTTTCTTAATAATACGTTTAAATATTTTAAAATAGTTACTGGCACATTAGTGAGGCATAGAAAATATAAGTGTGCTTATTCCTTTTTTTCAAGGAAGCAATATATTAATGTGTAAGTTTATATAATTCCACACTATGTAGGTTCAGAACCAAATAAAATATATATAATATATATTTTTAGAGACAAACCGCACCCATTCGGGTTTTACGCCTGTATCTATTTACTCTAATGTGTAAATGCTAGGAAAGGCTGAATTTATAGGAGCTTTGCTCACATTTACGTGGAGGGAGAGTTGAACACAATTAAATAAAACATCCTCTCACTGAACCAGACCAAGATATGACCCAGATCTCACCGTCATTGTCAATCTAGTCTATTACGATAGTAGAGTCTTAAAACATGTAACCACTTCAGTGGTTGAATCGTGCTATACGTATAGTCTTCTTATTAAATGATTTTTTTAGTTTGTTTTGTTTGGCATTCGAGTTGGTGCTTATATGTTGGTGCTCGTTAAATCAGTGCAACGAACCAATCTTGCTCCGAGATCTAATGGGCCAGCATGCCTCCACCAAACACACTACAAGCGCTGTCCTCTCCAGCCATGCGCTGTCGATAGTGTAGAATGTAGTTATTCTATTGGATGTTACAGGCTAGGCTTTCAAAGTAAAGGAGGTATTAGACAAGAGAATTTTCAAGGAGGATCGAAATAAGGAGTGGCGTTAGGGAGGGGGATCTTATATGAAGAAGTGTGAGGAAGACAACGTATAAACTCGCTTGAATGTCAAATTACATTAGTCCGTTTTGCCTGTGACAAGGAAGTAGGGGATCGAATCCTGATTGGGTTCAATTAGGTGGAGTTTCTTAAGTGTTTTCTATTGCTGTGTATTCCAGTTAATCAGGGCGTGGAGGGCGAGGTTCGAATCTTTTATTAAAAATTATGCACAAGAAATAACTCATTATTTTGAAAATAATTGTTTATCAATCATATTTAAATCTATTCTGGTTAATATCTGTCACCATTCTTTCATCGTTGATGTTTGTATATTTCTTCTTATTTCCTGGCATATCACATTTTTACATGACTTAAACATATTATTTTATCATATATATGAGAAAATTTGGCAGAGTAGTTCGAAAATGGGCATTTTAAAATAAAGATTTAAAGTGAATACTATGGATAATGTCTTTAAATAAAAAATATTTGTACTACGTTGTATAAATTTACGGCTGCTATTTAGTTTTTTTCGCAACTGTAACTCTAATATAAGGTCCTTACTAATTATGTATCGTTCTTGGCTACGATTCAGGGGAGAGGTTTAGGAAGTAAGGTTTGAACTTGAGTTGGGCCTAAAATATTAATTTTGTCTATGGGCTTGGCTTGTAACCTTCCATGAACTAATGTTAGACCTGGTGTATCAGGCGTCCGATCTCAGGCAAATTTTTATTTATTTTTTCACCATCGCGTCTTACCACCCGTTCGGTATACACGCATATATATTAATTACTCTAAGTGAGTAGGGTTGAGGAAGATATAGATTGAGAGTTAATGTATCAGAAATTTGGTGGATCTAGGGTGTTAAAAAAATTAGGGAAAAACATTATCAGTACATCTAACAGGGATTCAAACCCCGAATTTACCATGACTAAAAAATTAATTGAATAAGCCAGAAATTTTGACCTAGTATAAACTGCACCAATAGTTTACATTTAAATTCTAGTAGGCTATAATTTTGCTTTTTAATGTTGATTTTATGTATTTTATAATTTTTGTTATATAATATCCTTTCTTAATTTACTGGGTCAAACTATTATTATTTACGTTCCCATAAGTGGATCTTGGAGGTGAAAACTTTCACATGATGGAAACCTCGAAAAGACGGCTCATTTGATCAACCGTTGTTGTTTCTAAGTGGGAGAGCAAAACAAAACATCTACCCTTGGAGTGTTTGAACTGTGGTTCAAACTTATTGTTGACAGTTAATTCAGCCATGGAGCTATGTGGACGTTTAAGTGAGGTCGGTAAAGGAAGGATTCTGGGTTTAGTGGAGGCAGGGTACACGGACGGTGAAATTTCGCATACAATACTGTGTTCGCGAGAAACAGTTTCGCTTTAGAAATCTAGTTGGTAAAATGAAAACAGCTTAAAACCTAGTATTGCTGGAGGTGCTTCACAAAAAACTACTCGGACACAGGATGCCACGATAGTAAATATATTGCTGCGCGTGTTGGGGTTAACTTGTCAAACGACACAATTTTGGAGCGGTTAAGAAAAGGAGGGCTCCAGTCATTTACTGCTGCTTCAAAACAGATATTAACAGAATGGCACAAGCTGGCTTGGCCAAATTTTACACAAGAGAACTTATAATGGCCATTAGAATATTGGAGGAGAGCTATTTTTACTGACTAGAAAGTATGGAGTTCATCAAATGATGGTCGTGTGATTGTTTATCGCCCTAAAAATGCTCGTTTTCAACCAACCTATGTGCATCAACGCCGCTATAGTCGACACTTCTGTCTAGAGTTGGGGGTGGATTTAACACGCTGGTGTGGGAGTAAAGTGGAAAATAGATGGACATTAAAATAAGGAGGAATACGAGCAATACACATGTTTCTTACAGCGACCATTATTTTATTTATATACAAATAATACTTTTCGAAATATTTCTATATTGCTCTCAGTAATTTTACTCATGAATGCCACGTGCCCAACACAGATTTATCTGATTACCAAACCCTTCCTTTACCTCTGACAAGACGTGTATTAATCACAACTTGTAAATGTGGGGAATGCCAGGTCTTCACCGTGGTTCGGATCCCACGTTAAACTGAAGGTCCTCCATTTCATTTCACAATCATCCTACCATTACACATTAGCGTAAGTGAGTAAGACCCCAGAAGGTGAGTAAGAAGCGTTACTAATAATTATAAATAATAATAATAATAAATAATGCCACGTGCTGATAGTTTTCGATGGAGCAGAGCCACATAAACGAGAAGAGGATGGTTAGCCTAGGAATGAAATCCAAATAATCTGCAGCAAGTGCACACTTGATCCTTAATAATGCATACATTAAAGATGCGTAAATAATAAAAACTAGTCAAACAACGGAGATTACTAAGACATAGAAATATTGCTGAAAGTTTTTATTTACTAACTCTTTTGGTTCCCAGATAAAGTTAAAGCTCTATTCAATATAAATTAGTACACATTAGTTCTCCTATTTGCTCAAATAAATAATAACCTATCTCACTTAGAGAGCAGCGTAGTGTCTTTAAGATATTTTTAAAAATTTTGTTTGAGTTATTTAACGTGCACTTTCTGAATCTATTGACAAAATAAGTACACGAATTTGATACTATCTTAAAACTTGAAAAGACACAACACCCCCATCTCATTAGATCATCACTTTAAAATTTAAGCACACATTTCCCTAAAGATAAAAGTTTAACGATGTAGGATTCGAACCTGGGTTCCTCAGTTCAGTAGGAAAACATGCTATCGATTCTGCTAAAAGTGCCACCATCTTACAGTTAATAAACCTGCAATTCGTGCTCTTGTAGGATTCTTGGTTTAGAAAAAAATTCTAATAATAATCATGATAATAATAAGGTAACAAATAATTATTTGAGAAGTATGATATTTTAACATATAAGTAGTAGTGCAGCCTACAAAATAAATCATTTATATGTTCTTGAAATTAACTTGGAAGGAGTAATAACTGTTGGCTTACTGCAAAACATAAATGTTTAGAAGATGTATGCAAGTTAACCTCGTTAGAAACTGTCAGTATTTTGCTAGTGCATGACTTGATGAAGTGAATAATGTGATCCAATCCTCCTTTTAGACAAACGCCATTTAACTATTTTACTCTATACGCGGACATTCATGGCCAGCCAGCACACACAGAACTAACTATTTATTAATATGTTTGAGTGCCAGTAAAACTTCACTGTTTCTTGGGTAACCTTCATATAGTAAATCTTAAAACAATAGGACAAGGAAAGAGTATTTTAAGGAATAGCATACACATCCTTGTTAAGAGTATTTTTTTAAAATTTTAGCAGAACGTTTTACTACCCGTTCGAACAATAGGCTTAAGTACTAACTATTTAAAAGAGCTAGAAATTGTGAAGGTTGAATTCAGAGAAAGTGAACACGCATTTGCCTGGAGGGAGATTGAAAAACTATTCAGGAAAAAACTCACCCGAGTTCACTCGAACAAGATTCGAACCTTGATCTCTCCATCCTTATCAGTCTAGATCAACTTGAAACTAGCGCGTTATTTAACTTCGCCACCTAGGTGGGGCTGAGAGTTGTTAATAATCTCATTGTAGTAAAAACATTGTTGATTGAACTTAAAAAATAAAGCCTCAAAATAATAATAGATTATAGACCAGTGTGATATCAGCTCGATATACACACAAAATTAAATATTTGATATCTTATAGTAAACAGAATTACAAAGTAAACTAAAAATTCTAGGAAATGCTGTAAATGATTTATTTTATACTGCATCGGTAGTCACGTGGACAAAGATGTTCTCATGTGGTCCATTATCATTGATGGATGAAACAGGGTTCTCATACTGGCCGAAAATATTGAGGGACGTTTTCCTAAATTGTTTCCCAACTTCTCTCCTAGCAAATGTGGTTACATCCTCTTTAACTTGTATCTTCTTCGTCACTATCCCACAACAATTATTTAAGGCATGTAGCCCAGATAAGTAGCAGAGGCGGGTGAAATAGGTAATATTATATTACATATAAATATTATCATATAGTTCACTCTGAACTATATTATCCCCTTCGTGGAAGAACGTTATCCAACCTTCCAGCTGACCTACAACATCCATTATCAATAGACCTGTCAGCAGTTCCAGGGACTCACAGAAAAACACTTGTTTAAACTAATGTTAAAACCTGCCTATATATAAATACTACATAATTGAAAAGAATTGTACTGCAATCGCTTATGTGGTTAAAAATATTATAGATAACATATATACAACATCCATACAAGACTTTAACTCTAAACCCAAAACCGAAGTATATCATGTTACAATTTGCCTGGTTAATATCCTACAGAATGTAAAAAACTACAATGGAATCGGTTTGCTGTTACGAGATATAAACAAATATCCGGCTGTCCCTTTACCGGGACTCACATCAAAACACCTGGCTATAAACTGCTAGAGCCTGCCTGGATATTGGTCCAGTATAAAAGTAATAACCACACCGCAGTCGGTTAATTTGTTCCAGAGATCCTAAGTCTCAGATATAAATAAATCCGGCCGTATCTTTAACGGAAACTAAAACCCTGACTCTAAGTATACGAGATCCTCCCTTAGTAGACATTATAATGAATATAAATAAATGCACCACCATCGGTTATGAAGTTCCATGTAGCTTTGGCTATAGACAGATATTCTTATAAACAGTAGAGAACTACAATATATTTTTACTTAAAGATATTTACATTCCAAACCTTAAAAAAAACATACGTATCATTTAAAGAGTTTTAAGCTCGTAAACAAAAAACCAAATTTCTCCCTTCTTTCCATTCATTTAAACCTCCCCACTCTGATATTATATTAATACTTGCAGATGACATAACAAGTACATTGGTTTGGATTTCCAGAATCGATTTAGAAAAAATAAATAGATTATACCAAAACAAATCCACAGTTAACAGTATGCATTTAATTTATTAGAAAATGGTAATCAAATTAAATCACGATAAAAAAAACAATGTTATCAATCAAAGTATTTATCTAAACTTTATACTAATAGTTATATTGTGGCCGTTTTGGTAACATTAAATAAAGTATGGAATCAAACTATGAGCCCACAAAGTTATATATACAGTCATAATAACTTTGAAGAAACAAATAAATTACCTTTTATAACTAAAATATGTCATATGGATAAGATTTTATCCAACATCTTATTTTATTTATCAACCCAGAAATAATATAAAATATTTTAAATCAGGATTGGGACCCTTAAATTAACACAACATCTTAAAAATAAATTAAATATATTTTAGATTTAATTTGATATTTGCACTTAATGTGTGGAATATAATAATTAATCATTAATGAATTCATAATTAGCTATTCACAGTATATAGCATAAGCAAATAATTTCACGGCATTTCTTAGATTACTTTTCTAAACATTTTTAAATCTTAATAAGAAACGTAATGTAATAGTATTAAATAAATACGTTTTAAAATACATTTATAATGAAATGTTAATATAATTAAAATTAATAAACTACATTTGTGTATGATATTTAAACTCATTAACATAATGAAGTATGATTCAACAGATATATAAAACTATTTCAAGAGAATGTTATGCATAGCATAAGACCATACCAGACATCTTACAAGTTATATTAAATTATAATATTATACAATTGAGAAAACATATAACAAGTTAAAAATACAAATTCTAAAAAGTAAATAATTAAGTCACACTACTTTTGTAAAATGTTAGACGTAATATTTCATCAAAATGTATATTAAGGTACACTATTTACACAATATTATATCTTATATGTTAAAAAATGTATGATAATAGATAATTATCTTTAAAAATAAAGGTAATAAGGTTAGGATTTAATATAAAAACTATATCTATTATATTAATTTTTAAGGTTATTAAAATATTTATAAATGTAATATATATTTACAATTTTGTATTGAACTTATATCAATTAATATATAGAATGAATAAAATTTTAATAACAGCAAAAAGCTTCATCTCCTCCCACACTTCCATAATGTTCGTATGATAACATATGGTTTTCAGTATGCTGTGTCTTAAACTGTATTTTTATTAGGGGTCGTAAGAATAGCGTAGGCACATTTTGGAAATTTAGGACCCCTTGCCCTTGTAAGCAAAAAATAGGAGGGTTCTTACATAATACTCAAACGCCCCCTTATAAAAATAAACATACTTTAATTTGAGAATTTCTAAAGTCTTACATATATATTTAGATTTAATATTTGATTTGACCTTTTTATGTTACAATATATCCTATCTTAATGTAAAAAGAACTTACTATTCTCGGTTTAGCAAAGTGAAGCATTTCCCAAAATTATGTAACTAAAAATAAATTTGTTTTAATTTTCAATATTCATCTCTTCTCAATCACACTTTATCTTGATTTAATTTTAACAAATAATTATACTTTAATATTAAATATATAAATTATAAATAATTTCTTATTTTATATTTTTTTCGCGGTAGCAAACTACAAGTCTAATAGGACGTTAGTAGTAACCTTATGTTTTTGATACGTGAGGAAATATCTAGATAAATCTTGTCCCAACAGACAAATATGTAACTCATTTTAACATATCCACAGGCCGTTTATTAAGTCAACAGTTTGTGCAGTACATGGTAAAGAACATACGAAGTTGTATTGCAAGTTACCTTTATTATCAACCTAGTAAAGATACTTACCTACAAGTAATAAATTATAATTCCTAGTTTAACTATCCTCTGAACACGTAATATATTGGGTAGCAACATTAATAAAATTACCGGCGGCTAAGAGAGACAAGGATAAATCTTCCACTAGCTTAGTGTCTATCACTTAGAGGGGAGGTCCTTCTCTAGTTTACCAACATCCCAAGAGTTAGGGTAGGGATGTGAAGGGGTTTAAATGGAAGTCTTAGTAGTATCACCAACCCTATCACTGAACCAAGAGTGATTTCATTTTCTGAAATAATATAAATGATGCTTGGACATTGGAATCGAACCTGGGACCTTTAGCTTAGTACACCAGTGCTCTATCAAATGGCAGCAATAAGCCAACTACCGAGTTGAGGGTGGCTGGGTTATCTGATAGCTCGGGATCTTAATAAATAACACATTTGTAGCCGACAGCTTCCGCTCGTCCATCATGGACTCTGCCTTAAAATATGAGTGAAGAATGACCCTGGGCACGAGACGAATCCTGGATATCTCAGTGGTTAGAGCATTGGCGTACTAAGCTAAAGGTCCCGGGTTTAATTCCCATGTCCAGCTGTCATTTTTCAAGTTTCAGAATATCATACCTAGATGGAGTAATCCTCACTAAATCATAATAATAGCTATGGCTATTTAATTATTAAGTTTTATTTGTTGAATCATTATTGTGAGTTCCCAAATATATTGTGATGAGGATGAATTTAATTATTTAAACTATAAAATAAAATTATGGTATGTAAAAATATTCACCTTGTCATTATAATATATGATTACAAAAACTATTGATAATAGACAAATATTATATCTAGTTAGTCATGGAATGAACTAGGTTGGTTGAACATTACTAACTCTTGTATTGTCCCTCACCCTGTCCCTGATTCTCGGGAGATAACTTCTTATTTCATTTCTCTACGCACATTTATGACTCAGAATATCTTATTAGAAGACCATCTAGAGCTATTTGTTTAAACAGGTTAATATCTATTAGGCTGATTCACAGGGGTAATTCTGGTATCATCTTCTTAAAACAAAATCACAGCAATATAAGAGATTTTATGTTGTTTTTCAAATTCCTTTGTAAAGTTATTACTATTACTTTTACGCTCCGTTTACTATGAGTAAACGTCATATTTTATTGATTTAACTAAGGCCTTATGTTCAAAGTTCCACTATAGAGGAATCCTTCAAGGTAGGACTGCAATATTTTATGGCAACTAGTTCCCATACTTGAATTTATAGTATTACACATTTATTAATTTATATAATTAAATGCTCATGTGAAATAGTGAGAATAAGACATATTATAAATATGCTATAGCTATCCGCTCCATTACACGAGTGGCGTAGTCTGCAATATGGTAGTTCTGTTGCTATCCGCTAGTGTTGACAGACTTGGTAGCCTCCCCTACTGCCTGTCCACAGGTCCGAGATTGCCCAGTGCTAGTCCGCAATATGGTAGTTCTGTTGCTATCCGCTAGTGTTGACACAGGTCCTTGGGGTCCGAGATTGCCCAGTGCTAGTCCGCAATATGGTACCTTTGCTATGAAATGTGCTTGAGCACACACACAAACGCAAACATGTGTGTCTGGGAGTGAGCGTACGTTCTTTATGTTTGTGTGTTTGGTTTTGTTAGTGCTTTCACACTTGTACACTTTTAGTTACAGGGATATGTCTGGACATGGCGACGCTGGCTTGATGAAGACCAAGTTGACGATATGGATGGTTCCGAAGTGAGTAATCCCTAAACTATCACGTCTTATAGAACGAAGTCGGGTGTTGTTAAGGTGGGTGAAATGAAGTGTGGCTCTTCTGTAGTCAAAATAACCTGAACATGTTCTTTGACTGTATTATTTTCATCTACGAATATTGCAGGACTACATTCCTACCTAATTTACAAGGTTAGTACTAGATCCATCGTGCTGAAGAAGAACTTTTGGAAAATACTTCCTAAGGAGCTTCTGAGTGATCATATTCGTTTGAGAGCCCAGCAGCCGGACTGCCTGCTACGGAGATTTTGGGGATTCGGAGAGTTCGACCAGAAGTCAGACTAGGTGAAGAGGGAGCTCGAAGTTGTTATTTTTTCGAACCGATTCAAGTGAAAAGGTTGCGACAAATATGCCTGTTTGGGACACATTTCTGTGCTCTTAATGTTACAATAAAAGGCCAATAATTGACCTAAATTAAAATCATTTTGACAGTTACTAGTTAATTGGCGCGTTATCTTAGTACAATATTTTTATAGTTTAGCCTTGCCATTTTAGTTTTAGTTTGATTATAACTATTTTTGTCATTGATTTCGTAATTCTTTTGGTATAGTATTCTATGTGTAGAAATGCTATGTAATCTCACTTTAATTCATATGTAGAGATATAAGTTAGTTTATTGTAAAAATTGTATTATGGTTATTTGCTACTGAAAAAAATTAAGTAAAATTTGAATAAATAAACATGTGAGAAGAATAAATATATATTTTTTAATATAAATATATATATTCCATACTAATTATTTTAGATTAAAATACATGTTCTTAAGGGTTTCAAAAGTAACAATAACTCTGCTAAACCCAACCAAAAACTGGAGTAAAATAGCAGTGGACTCACAGTCTTCGCGCGTGTGTATAACCATTGTAGATATCCACCCGTTCACCGGAAGTTTAATTTACTGATACTGATAATTCCACTGCATCTTACTACTTGGAAAGGCTATTTGATTATCTACACCTATAAGACAGGGATAACAATTTTTATAGAGCTCAGGGAAAACCTACAAGTAATTGCTAATAATGGGAGTAGAAGAAATCCATTTCGGAAATAATTACATCGGAGATAGCCAGGTCCATAGCATTCTTCCGGCTTCAAACCATACAATATGAGACTTAAGTTATAGCCATTGTTTCCAGCGAGGAATAGAGATTTCCTCAAAACAACGTTTAAATTATTTGCTATCAGATATATATATATACTATAGTTACACTAATGTTTATGTCCCACATCATATCTGTAGTTAATTTTTATCTAGGTTAATTTATAAACATTGGTGGCAAAATTGTATGCCTTAGGAATAGCAATTAGATAATCTATTAGAAACATACACTGTTTTGCTTATTAGTATTTGATTTTCATATTGTAAGTTAAACAA
Organism: Timema douglasi; assembly: GCA_901482245.1. Taxonomy (NCBI): domain Eukaryota; kingdom Metazoa; phylum Arthropoda; class Insecta; order Phasmatodea; family Timematidae; genus Timema; species Timema douglasi. Next base: position 37,780 of record CABEEJ010005191.1, read on the forward strand.
CCAGCTGTTCTCTATGAGTGGGAAATGTGGTATTTATACCTCAAAAGACGGAAAAAAATTTGGGTGTTCGAAAACAAGATTGTTGGAGAGTGAAGGAGGTTACATAATGATGAGATAAATACCGCGTAATCATCACAAGATTGCTAGGATAGTGGAAACTTGTGGATGACGGTGGGCAGGACATGCAGTGTTGGTAGGAGAATCTAGAACTATGTCTAAGGTATTGACTGGAAAACCCAAGATACTCCTAGGAAGACCTAAACGCAAATGGGAGGATAACATTAAAATTGACCTTAAACAGATACGGTTATATCAGTGAACTAGGTAGAACTAGCTCAAGATAGGGATAGCTTGCACCGCGTACTTTTGTAAGTGGGGCTATGAGCTTTCAAGTTCCAAATGCCATATAGTAAGTAACTAAGTACAACCTTAAAGTTATCTCTCAAAATATTTCAGAGTACACTAACCTTAACAAAAGATGATACAAATTTTAAAATTTAAGGTAAAAATCTGTAGTAAAAATACGTGTTATTAACATGATATTGGAAAATAAAGGGTTTTTCAATGGATTTTATTTTAGTCAAATGTGCTGATATTAAAAAGATGTATATGCTCAAACATAAATTTTTACATCTTTGTATGGTAGTGCTAATATATTAACTGTGTCTAAATTTGTTTACACACACACACACACATATATATACATATATATATACATATATATGTATATATACTTATATATGTATATATACTTATATATGTATATATATACTTATATATATATATATATAATTATATTTGTTACTGTAAATGTTCCATTACTGTTAGACCTTAGTATTTAACCCTAAATTCTAACATTACTAATGTAATGAGGTAAAAAGCACAAAAAACTAATAAGACTGGTAATGTAAGGATCTACCAGTAAACATTTAATATTTAATAGTATTTAAAATTTACATAAAGATATTATAGATACTTGTTAGATCAATTATTCTTTAACAGTAGGTCTAAATAAATCAATTTATTCTTACTGTAAAGTTTGAATGATTTTTTTAAGCAAAAAAAATGCTGATCAAAATTGGCAGAAACATATTTATTGATTGGAAAAACTGACATTGTCAATATATTTACGATAACTAATTTTATGATATTATATGCAGTAGTTATAGTTATATTTTTCACCTATAAAGGGTATCTTTCCATTAAAAGTTTTAATAAGCAGAAATAAATCTGATAGTAACTGGAGAGTAATAATTATGCCTCTATCCATCTGATAATAGCTGTAGATATTTAATGATTCCTCTATATTATAGATAATAATATCTGCAAAGCTATAATAATCCCTTTAACTATCTGGGTATCATTTTATTAGGGGCGTTATAAAACCTATATTGCTCCCTCTCTATATTTAAGGGCTTAGCCCTGTGAAGGAAATATATATATATATAATACACAGACAGAGGTTCGGAAACTTAGCCCAAGCTACACATATAGTTTCTTTGAACCAAACATATTACAAAGTCCCTGTACACTTACATCCGGAAGGCTATGCTAATACCATTAAATAGAGTTGAAATGTCAGCGTACAGTGTCAGGATAGTAAAGCTGTCAAGCGTTCGTGTACAACAGGTTGTATATAAGTTAGGCGCGCGGCACTACACACCTCGACATCTTGGAGCATGGTAGCAGAACATAAGACAATTGATAGTAAACAACACACCAGTTCATCTAGAAGTGTGAATACGTTCTGAGGGTCGTCATTGACGGTCCTACATCACAGAAAGTGCTTGCCATTATTACATGTCCAAGCCCCAACGCCTAGATCCTATGCAACTTATTGTACAGTCATGCTTGACGTCTTATATATCCAGGCTCCGTAAGCTGAAACTTTGAACACAATTTTAATGGTGTTAGCATGGTATTCCGGATGGAACTTTATAGGGAACTTGCATTACATTTCATTCAAATAAGATATATGTGCAGTTTGGGCTATGAGTTACCGAACACCCTGTATATTATACTTATATATAGATATAAAATATACATAACATACTTATATGTTAATAATGTATAAATTATATATGTCTACATTATATATATATAATGATATATAAATAAATGCATAGTATATGTATCTATTAAAATATATACACATATATTTATATGTATATGAATCTGTTTGTATAAAATATTGTTTTTTATTTAACAATATATACAAATATATCATATATACCTATTTTTATGTTTACATACATATCTATATATGTTAATATACACATATGCATGTATAAATATATGTATCCATAAATATATATTTATATTTATTTATCATATATTTATACAAACATATGTCTATATTTATACATGTATTTATGTATGTATATGTAAATTAATATTTTTTTGAAATACATGGTGAAAGTTGTAATAAGGAAGCAGTTTAAACTATGATTATAGAAATTCAATATGAAATATTATTTGTGATAAAGATATTGAGAAAAAAAAATTTAGTGGAATATAAACATTTTTATTAAATATATCTGTATAGATTAGTTAAAGTGGATATTATCGATTTTACATTTATGATTAGATATAACATATAATTAAAAAAACCCATTAAAAATGTGAGTCAGGTCACACTACATTAAACAAGTAAAATTATAACACAATGTAATTAAAAAAAAATACTTTTTACAGCGTGAGAGACATATGTGTATTATCTATATATTTATATATATAATTTACTTTGTCTAATATCAAGTGTCTTCTGACATCTTATGCTGTAACAACAATAGTTATCATCAAGATGTATAAAGATTGTTTCTTTGTTGGGCACCACCCCCCTAGTATCTAGGAGAAAAATAATAATCAAAAGGAAAAAAAAAAAAAATTACCTCGGCTAATTCAGTAAGTGGCACTACGACTCTCAGTCCTCGAGACCACTGGGTAAACTTAAAACTAAAACATGAACAATTTAGATAAAATGGATTGTTGGAACAAAATGTAATTTAGACTACAAATAAAAAAATTAATGTATAAAATAACAATTGTTGGCACTTTTGTGGATTTATTATTGTTTCCCTTTTTACCACAACCCAATCATACCTATGGAATTCCGGGTAATTATAATTCTAATTCAACAAAGTATAAAATAATATTGTTGAAACAAATAAAGAATATATTATACAAAAATAATAATTAGACATAAAAAAATGTTAAATAATTCTCTGCTTTAGTCTGTCTTTCTGAAAGTAAATGAGCTCTGATTTTTATAGGAGGAAAAAAAATTATAGTAATAATAATTTAAAGTTGAAGAGTTGGTTTGACCTCACCCATGAATAATTAGTCCATATTGAAACACCATCTTCAGAAATTTTTTTCACTTTAGTAATTCAAATTATTCCACAATTTAAACGAAAATAAACATTCTAGTTCTTGCACACACACTTAGCTTTCCATTTTTGCTACTTGTACTTTAATTCACAACCTTTAATTAACAATAAAATAATTTAAATTAGGAGCTCCACAGATTTGGCTCCATGTTGAACCAACACCAAGGAAGATGACTCCGTCTCTTATTGAAAATCTTCCAATAATCAAATTTAAAAAGGTTCTATTCATACTTCCAAGTTCAAAGAGAAAACTAATATATATATATATATATATATATAAAAAGAAGATAATGTTGGCTATGGACTAGGGAGAAAAGCAAATGCAATGCAAGTTTAATATAAATATTGAAATATATCCAAATGAATGTGAACAAAGTTTTATAAAGAATTAAATGTCTATTTTCTTCTGTCAAAATTGAACAGCCCGCTCGTGTTGAGTTATTTACATCGAGCTTTGTTTTTATCTTTTCTTCTTCTTTTACAATCACGAGGCCCGCTACTCACTTGTTTGATAGAACTGCGCATGCGTTAAAAACAAACATGGTTGACATTGAAAATGAATGCAAGAGTCAAACACACTTCTTAATTAATATGTTTAATAAAAGGTAAGTGTTCTTCCTTAAATCAAAATTCCTTATTTAGATTATTTAAAACAATGTTTTACGTTGTTCCTTCCGTCCTTTTATTTNCGTTTTTTCCTTTCTTCTTTTACAATCACGAGACTCGCTACTCACTTGTTTGATAGAACTGTGCATGCGTTAAAAACAAACATGGCTGACGTTCAAAATGAATACAAGAGTCAAACACACGTCTTAAAAGGATAATTAATATGTTTAATAAAAGGTAAGTGTTCTTCTTTAAATCTTAATTCCTTATTTAAGTTATTTAAAACAATGTTTTACGTTGTTCCTTCCGTCCTTTTATTTTATTTAATAGATGTAAATAGTATCATTAGTCAGGCCGGCAACCAGCGTGTGGCCTAACTTTGAAGTGCTTAATTTGACACGAAAATAAATTGGAAATTGTTCACAAAAAGAAGAAAACATGGGGAAATACAAGGTAGGGTGGCAAATTACGTCACAACAATAAAATTGAAATAACATAACTAAACCATATAGACAGAATATCAATGACTAGGGTAACAATAATTGGTTTTCATATAATTGAAAGAGTAATTAGAAAAATAATTGAACTGTAAAGTTGACAAAATGTTGAATAAATGAATGTTATTGAATTCTATTTCTTATCTGAATTCCCATGCTCCTTTTACAGGCATCGTATAGACGGCCTTATTTTGGATTGTTACATGTTTCGGCATTCTACGGCGCCATCATCAGACTAAATCAAAGAAAAATCAAAGAAAAAATCCAACATGTCCAAGTAAATGGGCGTTGGCCAACAAGAAAAACAAAGTGGAAAAGAGATGAGAATTAACTATGAAGCTAGCTACCGCATTACTCAACAACAAAGACGTCCTTAACGAACAAACGCAATTCGAAATTCAAACCCTAATCAACACTTTAAGGAAACTTCCTCAACATACCAGATTATAATGACCTATGTTCCTGCCCTTCCATCCAGTAGTTAATGACCTGTTCCTGCCCTTCCATCCAGTAGTTAATGACCTGTTCCTGCCCTTCCATCCAAGTAGTTAATGACCTGTGCTTGCCTTTCCATCCAGTAGTCAATGACCTATTCGGGCCAGTGTCGAGAAGGTCATTTTTCCTCATTTCTCAAAAATTTCCATTTTTTATTTTCCACACCTAATAATTTTTTCATCTATCTATTAAACAACTTGTACTCTTACATTAGGTCATCTCTCGCCTCCTTCATGTTGTTTCATCATCTATGACTTTCCATATGTTTCTAAACTATACCTCTTAGTTTTCAATTATACAGCCGTTCGTGTTTTTAATTTGTTTGATTCTGGTATCAACTAGAGCAACTCACTCAGGCAGTATCTAATGGTAAGTATGATATTTCATTCTTCGCATTGGTTAATTTTCATAGTTAATTACCATCTTTTTTCCACTTTGTTTTTCTTGTTGGCCAACGCCCATTTACTTGGACCATGGCCTGTTGAATTTTTTCTTTGATTTAGTCTAATGATGGCGCCGTAGAGTGCCGAAACATGTAACAATCCAAAATAAGGCCGTCTCTACGATGCCTGTAAAAGGAGCATGGGAATTCAGATAAGAAATATAATTCAATAACTTTCATTTATTCAACATTTTGTCAACTTTACAGTTAAATTATTTTTATAATTACTCCTTAAATTATATGACAACCAATTATTGTTATCCTAGTCATTGATATTCTGTCTATATGGTTTAGTTATGTTATTTTAATTTTATTGTGTTATAATTTTACTTGTTTAATGTAGTGTGACCTGACTCACATTTTTAATGTGTTTTTTAATTATATGTTATATCTTTTCATATATGTAAAATCGATAATATCCACTTTAACTAATCTATGCAGATATATTTAATAAAAGTGTTTATATTTCACTAAATTATTTTTTTTCTCAATATCTTTATCACAAGTAATATTTCATATTGAATTCTATAATCATAGTAAATATATATACATGTGTATATTTATATGTGCACATCCCAATAATCTCTATTTAATAAAGGTTATTATTAACAATTGTATTTAAATATTATTTTTAAATAATTAATATAAACTTACCTAATATAAATTAATATAGTAGTTTTCCATAAGTTTGTAGTTTTTGTAATACCTACAAGGATAGCTCACTATGCCTCGCCTACACGTTTCCCTATATTCTAATAAAAAAGGGGTAGAGGCTTCCAACGGAGACTATTTACACGATAGGACTATCTATGATAGCATTTCTTGAAAATAATAATAGGACATTCCTTTAAATTCAAACTTACTATTTGGTCCTTTAACTTCATGTTGTTTATTTTACTTTATAAATGTTCAGAAACACCTTTATCAATAAGTAAATGTTTATTCTAGACAAAACCAACTAAATATGATTTCTTCTACGCTAATATTATTTTATTTATTGTAGTCCTGGTGAGATCTAGTCTTGCTCAAACACTCATGGGTTTGTTTATTTTCTTCCTCAAAGAAAATGTCCACTCTTATTCCTCCTCGCCTCGAGTCCTGTACATGTTCTAAGGACACAACACAATATCCCGATATGAACGCCCGTTGAAGCGGATAAGCCGACCACCACGCAATTTGTGCCTTTCTAAGGCTTAGAGAAACACACACACGCATACAACTGTTCCCTCTTTCATCGTGCCAAACAATATCGCCAGTGTGGTGGCCTGAGGCTGGATTTTCTTGTTAGTTTGTTTTATTTTATGTTGAAACATTCTTATTAATATTTTGTGAGTGACATTATGGTAGCTATATCAGTGAACTATGAATCATATAATGCAAATTAAAGTACTACAGTTAAGTCACTATATATAACGTAGGCGGCGTGGGTTGTGCAGGTATTTGAAGAAAATGTTAGATCGATACAGATTTGCAAGTTATTAATACTTATAAATTGTAATATTGCCTCCACTGCTTAATCTATATAAATGCAATTCTAATGTTTGTGAACTCCCTCACCTTTCCCCTTCTAATTTTGAGCAACAAACAGACCGACAATCGAATATACGTACAGGCCTTAGAGTTCGGCCAGACTGACAAGCGTGCGAGCGAGCGCGCAAGCGACTGGGTGGCCACACTGGCGAGCGAGCGCGTAATTAGCAGACCCTAGTTCATTAAAGAAGAGGTCTCTGTCAAAGAAACTTGGTACATCTCTGCTCCTCGAAAATTCTTACAACAAATATTTTTAATGTACTGAAGTATTTTAAAATCAGATTAGCCGCACCAGTGGCGGAATGGTGCGTTGCACTCCATAGCTTTTGACTGGGAGGTAAAGGTTCGAAGGCTCAGTGAACTGAAGGTGATTCTTAAAACTTATTTATTGTTGTGGTTTTTTCATACTATCCAAACTAATGGTGATTATTATTTGTAAAGGTCTACTTTGATTATAATATTGAAGTATTGTAACATATCGGGCTTACATATATACATTATATTATTTATGGTCTCACCAATTAAATTAAGCCATTAATTGCAAGTGTGTTAAACCTATCACTGATAGAAAAAAAGTCAAATATCATGTCAAAATGAGAAGTTTCCCAGCA
>CABEEJ010005192.1:0-39387 GCA_901482245.1 Timema douglasi
TTCCTAATCCATTAGAGTAATTAGTACTTAAAGCGTATAGCCCGAACGGGTAGTAAGACGCGGTGCTAAATATTATTATTATTATTCATATTTTTGTAACATTATATATAGTGTTTACCAATTTTAGTACCAATTTTTGTTGCAGAGCCTTTATGCAATGGCATAAATAAGTTGTTTTTTTTGTAAATTAAGTAAAAATCGCCCCAAACGGATATTTTAAATTAAACATGTAAAGGAGAATAGAAAGGCAATACCTACACACTTAGCAGGAAACCGTAAGCCTTAAGTTCTCAAATAACACAACAAAATACATGATTATGTAGTTTTCTGGGTACATTAGTCCCTTCTTTAGCAGAAGAGAGTAATCCACAGACTGGACTAAATATAATATAAACACAACATTATATCCATCTACCGCTAGACAAGACAAAGTGTGGACAAGCGACTGCAGAATCCCTGGCTATACATTATTTGTGAATCAACCAACAGTCAACGGTATCTAAGCGGCCATGACCTACCTCTAGCAATGCCGCCATAGTTCCTCTGGTCTTGAGGACAGTTTAGTTACCAGAAACACAATGTAGAGGGCCTTGCCTATGTTTAGCTTCCTTAACGAGGGAGATTTGGTGAAACCATTTCTCCTCGCAACTTCTTCCAAGTGTATAGCGCGAGCCTCACCTTCTCGAATTGGTGCACCCGGAAGATTCCCCGGGTGTCTCTGCCATGGGACCCCACCTCCTGCCTGAAGCAGGTGGACAGACCAGCGTAGCGGATGGGAAGAGACCCCTCCGGGATCCACTCGTCTCGGTGGAAGGCCGCTATGGGCTGCTCCGATGTTGCTATCAGGTATTTCTCTTCCGTCTCCTTCTCCTCGCCTTTCTCGCTGCCTTTACCAATAACCTGAACACACAAGTTCGGAAATAGAAAACTTAACCTGATGAACTCTCGCGAACGGAACAAGGCAAGCCCATACAAGCCGCAGCCAGAGGTATGTGACATGTGACCACCACGTGTGACATGGGACAACTACATGTGACGAGTGGACTGTTCGACGAACCCACCTTGTAGAGTTCATCGTCAAACTGCGACAGTTGGGCCACCTCCTGCATTACCTCCTTCTTCATGAAGAACGGGGTGTACAGGGGCTTGTAGCCCTTGGAGAACAACTTGCGTAGAGAGAATTGGATGAGGGCGTGTTCGAGAAACACCGCAGGGCCCTGCCGGCAAACCACACCACAGTGCAAGACAAGCGTGTTGGAAACAAGAAGTATAAACTAATACCTACAAAATTACAAGTTTTCAGAGAGCATAAATAACATTTATTACAAGACCTTTAAAATGATCAAAAAATTATAAAACTGTGAGTGTGGCGATCATAGCTTATTCATTTATTATGAAGATAAAAAAATCTCCACTCTATTAGAATTCCTAAAAAATTAGTTATTTGTGAAACATACGTGAAATATTTAAAAAAATATTTCTAAAAATCTGCAAAACCAGCCAATTATTTGATCCACAAAATATGTTCTACCGCACACAAGAGTAGTCAACTGGAATTGACCAATAAGAGCTCCCCGTGCGAATAAAATATAAACAGTCCTCACCATCAAGTAGTAACCGCGCCCTCCTGACACGGCGGACCCTCTTTCCGCGTCAACTCCGTCAATCATGTGGATCAGATCCACGTGGGAGTACGTCTTCTTCTGCGTGCAGTCCCCGAACGTCCGCTCGACTCTGTTCTCATCCTTTAACAAGTCAAGTCAACTCTCGTTTGGTCTCACAGCCGACATTAAAACCAACGTCGTTGGAGACTGATTCGACCGGGCTAGAGGTCGGATAGTGTGCCTGACAGAGACTCAAAGAGGTTGTGGGTCGATACCTGGCTGGGATGCATCGGGCTGATATTTACCACGATGTGGTTTACAATAAATCTCCGTGTGAGCATTTTTTCGACTCCTCCCTTCTTTACTCCAGCCTGAGATTGGGTAGTTGTCTGCTAGCACTATAACGCGCACTAGATTTATAACACTCACACTGCGCTCCTCACCTCATCGTTACTGACAGGAACAGACTCGTGAAGATGGTTGCCCACCTCCCTGAGCGCCGAGTTCCTCTCCCGCTCGGTTTGGCTCAAGCTAGCGTCATTGCGAGCGATGGCGTCGTCTATCAGAGACCTCACCTTCTTGATCTGGGGAACGGTGAGGGCCTTCAGCTCGGGTGACCCCAATGTCTCCAGGCCGTCTAGGATCGATTGGGGTACACTGTCTTCTCCGGAGACGGATTCCTTCCTCTGTAAGAAACGTCGAGGGTGAGTCCCAAGTTGACGACAATTGCCAACACGAACCAAGAAGCTTTTTAAGAACCAATTAAAAACTAATCCGAGATGTTAAAACATTTCAAATTGATTTGTAACAAATCACAATAGAAATGATTAATGAGTGCTTGAGGATTATGATTGTCTAGATAGTTAAATATGGAGGGGTTGGGCAGCCATTTGATTAGAGCCGTGAATTTCAATCTTGTGTCGCTCTCATAAGGTTTTGTGTTTTGCCATTTCTTAGCGCTTGTTTGGGTTACACAAGATCCACTAACTACTCCGTTGGAGTAAGAACGAGGAAGGTATAGCTCTAGAGGAAGTGTACTTGTACAGTAGCCCCATGACTTCTTTGGTGCTGACTGACGGCTTTGAAAAGCTACCAGACCAAATTATGTATCCTTACGCCGAACCATATGATCTGCAAAAACATGTTTAGCAGCTGTCACTTTTGACAGTCAAAATGTAGGTATATACCTAAATGTTCACTGTCAGAAGTTAGCTGTCAGCTGTCAGTCAGCACCAAAGAAGCCATGGGGCTACTGTATTTGATTTTAACATATACTAAGCTAAGCAGAAAAAAAAACATCTGATGATATTTCAAACTAATTTGTCCAAAAAAATGTGGGCCAATTAAAAAAAAGAAAGTCCAATAAAATATCTACTAGGATACACAACAAATAAAGGTATTAAAGGATAGCGAGCGTGTATTCTGTATAACTAACAATTCCACAAAACCTAGGGAGGTAAGAACAGCAAAAAAAAATCCTTGGTGCGAGCATGTTTGTAGAAGTCACATGTGTGGCGAGTCTGTGTATACATGCTGTGGCACGGAGCAGAGCACAGAGAGACAAGGTGAGTCCGTGTATACATGCTGTGGCACGGAGCAGAGCACAGAGAGACAAGGTGAGTCCGTGTATACATGCTGTGGCACGGAGCAGAGCACAGAGAGACAAGGCGAGTCTGTGTATACATGCTGTGGCACGGAGCAGAGCACAGCGAGACAAGGCGAGTCTGTGTATACATGCTGTGGCATGGAGCAGAGCACAGCGAGACAAGGCGAGTCTCTCACCTGGGTAAACAGTTTCCTACCATCACCAAAACTGTGAATGTGTCGGAACCACCTCTGGACGTGAGGATGCGAATTAGGGGGCTCACTTTTCACCATCTCAAACAGTTCCACGTCCAGTTTAGTGGGCGCGTAGCCTTCGACATAGCTCCTGTCCACCAGGTACTTGTCAAGCACCCGTAAACCATCGTCGGCCGTCAAGTCGCCAAAAGCTAAATGAAACGAGGGGTATTGCACCGCGCGGTGGTTATTGTCGGTTTTCTTTCTTCCCAAACTCTGCAAGAATGTTGTCGTAATGAGCGCAGTTGTTTGTATCTCACGGGGTCCTAACCCCCCCCCCCCTTGTTGGTTACAGTACAGGCTCAATAGCGCGAGTTGGGTCAAGGCAAGCTCATCTTCAAACACCCGAAACCCAAACAAGTCGCTAAAAATGTTAATATTCAGATTTTTAGGTGTAAAGTGTAGCCAGTAAATATTTTTTTAAATTCATAATACAGAAATAATTTCGTAGACATAAAAATATTAGTAGAACTATCAGGTGTTTTCTGTCTTTTTTTATTTGCGATTGTTGTTTTGTCACATAACCACGCATCGTTCATGTTAAAGGTTGTGCGACGGGTGTGCATCCCCATCTCAAAAATACGGAAGTTTGAACTAAACAAATTGAACCTTGAACTAGACAGAATTTTCAACTACACAGAATTTTTGACTATAAAGGACCTTGAACTTTATGTGGAATTTTGAGCTATATAGAACCTTGAAGTATACTTAATTTTTAACTATACATAACCTCAAACTATGACGAGACTACTGTATTTGTAGTGTGTGTGTATATATATGTATATACCAGACTTACCTTCATTTTTTCACCGACTTCTTTGCTACATAAGTTTTTCAGTTTGTTCCAGTTATCTGCTTTGTGACGAACTGAAAATTAAATTAATCCTTTATATTAAATTTTATTTTTCTAACAAGGGTAGGCCTAGCACAATGTAAACTAAACTAATTTTGTTTTACAAAGTTTATTTATTTCTGATAGTTCATATTATTCATGGCTCATATGAAATGTCGAAATATGTTTGAAATCAGCATTTGATAAGGAGGGGGGGAGGGTTCAAATAAAATTAGTTTAAATTTAAGTGACCAAATATCCAAACAGCCCTTTATAACCGCTTCAGTGGTCGAGTGGTCTAAGGCATCATTCTCGTGTTAGACCAGCTTTCTGATGACAGAAAGACTGAGGTTCGAATCTTGATCGATTCTAATGAGGATGGTTTTTCCTATATGGTTTTCCACTCTCCTTCTATGCAATTATAAGAGTAGATTACTCTAAAATTCTTCCTTTATCATCCCTACCCCATTAGTGTAATTATTAATTTTATAACCTGAACATGTAGTGATAAAAAAAAGTTGTCCTTAATAAAATATAACATTTACAAAATAGATAAGGTCACAGAGCTTTCGGATCAATGTGAAAACAACTTAAAACATAGTTAAGTTATTTAAGGAATAGAGCTGGTGAAAAACTTTCTGTTAATATGAAGGAGTTAATTCGCGTATGACCCAAACGGGTACAAAGGCACAACTAAATGTGAGTGCACATTGGTAGTGAGATTTGAATCACTAATGGCGGTACCTTAACCACAACTCACGCCAAGGTTACTTTTTAAGTCTTCCACCTCAATAAGTTCTGGACCATTATCTCAGAAGCTGTTTCATAGTCTAAGAAAACAAACTCAAATTACATCGATAGTCAAAATTTGAGGCCTAGACAAAAGAGTTTTGATGAATTATTGAATCTAGTTGTATAAATCATTGTTAATCGGTGGGGCTTTTCAAGTTGCCAATTAATATATGTATTGTTAGTTGTTGTTTTTAGTACTGCATCTTATTACCAGTGGAGAGTTAATGAAAACCATCCTCAATACACAGACCGAGATTTGAATTCCCGATCTCGTCATCGGCAGTCCAGTCTCTTGCGAAAGTGATGTCTTGGACCATACAACCACCAGAGGGAGGTATCAATTTATATAATTGTGAATAAAATAAAACGAAAAAACTTAAATAACCACACAGCTACAGAACCAAGGGTGAGCCCACTTGACTAAAATAATATGTCAAGTCTTAGCACTAGATTTATTACTAGGTCTGAGCGTGCCACTTCTTCTTTGGGGCAAGGATACAGAAAAATTTGATAAATTTTCATGTAATGAAAAAAAAACTTGTCCTTTTAATTGAACAAGTAATAATATTGATTTAACCAATCTCATAGGCTTAAGTAAAATATAAAGTCAACTTGGTTAAGAGGTGATAGAATTTTGAAAAAAATCTGGTTCAAGCACAGTATTTTATGTAAGCTTTTATTCTTAGAATTTATTTAAATATCTAATATATTAATGGATATATTATAAAAAAGGTTGAAGGATTTCATTTGCATCATATTTTGACTATTCGAGTTTCTTCAATAGAATGTAAGATATGCATATATAAATATATTTTAAGGATCTTATATATACAATGTAATTAAATGACCGAGATAAAATACGCTAAAAATACCCACGTTGTCTCCATAAAACATCTTTTTCTACTACTGTATCAACAAGCGAAACATTTTTAAAACGTTTTTCTTGATTTAATCGAATTTTTGCGATATCTCCTCCCTTTTCCGGACGTAACAGATCTATATCCAGTACCATTTTAAAGTAAAATACTACAAAATATATACTCGTTTAACAAATCCAAAGTATTCAGTATGTTGGTTAGAAAAAGGAATTTGTACAGTCAGCAGAGCTATTTTGACAACTCAAGCATGCTGTCATATCGCAGGAACAGGAAATGAACCCAAGATAAAATGGAAACAAAACAAGTACGGAAATCATGATGCGTTTGAAGAATATAAACTTATTACTTCTAGACTAATACACAATCAGTGTAGATATTTCAGTGTGACAGAATTAACAATTACGGCAACCTCCAACAAATTGATAATGATAAAATATTGACAAGTAAATTGTACAAAATATATTTGTCCATGTTATTAGTAGTAAAAGTTTACAAATGTGCATTGGCTCAATAACTATAAATAATATAGCTAGGTGTAGACTGTAGACTTAGGAAACTTATTAAATCCGTAAAGGTGTTAGGCCGGGCCGTTGGGATATATCCATACATAATATATAACTAAAAACCAAGACTCGGATTCTGCTGAGCAAAATTTCCAAAAATTTACCAGCTTATACACGTTTAAAAATTTTTACTTCAAACTTTCACAAAAACACACACCAAGTATTAATGAAAATTTGTACATAATGTGGATGAGGTCAGGTCAAACAAGTCCTTTACAAATCGAACTGAAAGTTTATTTATAAGAAATGAAATACTTTTAGAAAATTAAATGTATATATCATTTATTAATTTTCTCAGTGGCTATTATGACAACATTCTAGATTTTATGATTTCATTGTCAGTATTAATTTTTGTTTTCTATTGTTCATAAAAATGTGTTTTTTGTTTTGGAAAAATAAATTCAAGTTGGACATGAGCGTTGACTTACAAACATCTCCTTCAACTAGCTTGCCAAACATCAGCAAGACCCGAAAGAGGAGAAAAAAATTAAATTGCGTCCCTCAACCTATCTTTTTATAATTTATTTATTTCTTATATAGTAAAGAGCTGTGATGGCCCAATCGCAAGCAAATCAAGGCCACTTTTACTCATTCTGGTATACAGCCTGTGGTCTTTGCTCTAGAGCTCATTAGTGAGAGACTGGTTCAATCCCACATGGAAACAAATGTGGGGCTAATTCGGAATGTTCAACTCTATTACACGATACTTACTGGCATCGAAATTTAATTAACAAAGTTCTCGATACCTCTATTAAAAACTTCTGGTGTGTAGTCCTTGCATTTTTATCCTCCTTTCAACATTTTATTTAATATAACTGTTTGGTGTAATTTTTTTTCTGTCTACTTATAAATGTAATTGTAGTTTCATTTAGGCATTGAGAAAATGTGAATGTGTTAAACATGGACTTTGTATTTTAGTGATCTTTTACTTTAGGTACTTTATCATTTACACTTTTTATTTCATATATTTAATAAATACACTACAATGCAATATATAGGTGTATGAAGTTCGCCTTTTCAATTCAAAGCAAAATCTGATCGAATATATGAAATATTGTCAAAGCTTACTTAAAGTTTTATTAGTTGTTTGGGTGATTAAAAATTACTATACTGCGGTTCTCTATAACTTGATACACTAAGGGGTGATGTTCCAATATCGAACTAAACCACTGGTTGCCTAAGCTTAGGTTTAATATAACCCCGAGTTAAAACTTCAGGTTAACGTAGTTTACTGTTTGAATGGCTTTCTATGTGGAGGTTAGTGGAAAACATGGTCAATTATCTCCCAAAACTATTACACTAATAAGTAGGACCTTTAGAGTAGAACTAGTACAGAAAAAAGCGAAATATTTTACACTACAGAGCATAGGTGTGACAGTTGCAAGAAGATCCAACATAGCCACTAAGATTTTAGTTTTTACACAAGGCTACTACAGCTTTGTGTGAATAGTTTTTTCTCAACGAATAGGTTCAGGTTTCAAGTGAAACTTTAATAACTGTAGGGTAAGGGACTTAATACAAATATGCCCAGACCTTTAGGAAGTCAAAAAGGAATTAAAAATGCAAGTAAAAGTTGTTTTTCCCCATAACTATGTCATGTTTAAATAAATTAATAAATCATTGTAAAGGCCCACTTTTCAATTAATGACAGGCTGCCAAAATATAGGCTAGGCCTTCTTATATCCCTTTGGCCAAACTATTCAATCATCAAATATCATTTCATTAATATTTGGTTTAATACTAACGATTACCATAAGTCTATGTATTTTTCATTTATTCGTTTTATAACTCCATTAGCTAGGCTCTCGTTAGTTATCTTTCAAAACTATCTCCAATAATCTCTAACAAATCAGTGGCAATAGTTTTCGTAAGTTAAAAATAAATAAATCTAGCTCAACAAAATTTTCAACATAATTATTATAGTTCATGTTCAAAATGTAGGATTTTTACGCTTGTTAAAACACTCTAGCATATCATCAGTATCTGAATCAAATAGCGTAATTAAACTTTATCTTAACTAAATCCAAAAACACACATTGGAATGTTTGAACCGTCAGGTGACAGTGGTGGCCATGCTGTTTTCTACGGTAATTAACTTGAGGTTTACTCACTAACCTCTACACCTTCTTCGAGTTAGTGAAACCTGAAGTTTAACTCGGGTTATGTGATAGCTTAACATTTGTAGCATTAGCCACAAGCTAACCAGAACCAAGTTAATAACAACGGACTTGCCCTATTGTACTGACACCATCTGCTGCTGGCTCAACTACACATTCGACCAGCCCATCGAAACACACACGTCTGAACAAGATGACTGACCACAGAAAACTAAGACCACGCCTATTTAACTCTCAGCGACAACTTCTGCGAACCAAATATCTTCGGTTGAAAAGAAGATACTCTTCGCCGGTGCCAAGTTTTGTTTCTACTCCAGTCCGGAGCTTCTAGAACGCCCCCCCCCCCCNTTTTTCCTTCCCTTGTCATCCCATCATTCCGCGTTCTGTGGCGTGTTTTCACCGTATAAAAGAGTGATCGTGTGAGTGAAGTGCCACTCTCACACACCTGTAGTATTCTGCAGGCTCATTTCATCTGGTATATAAGTTCATTCACGAGGTTAAGAGTCATGACAATGACTCGGTACTCAAACAACAAATCAGCCCTTTCGCAGACATCCTAGCTTGGCGTAACTGTCAAGCTGGTAGCTCTGAGTCGGGCAACAGCCGAACGGCGTGAAGTGCCACTCTTGGACTGGCTTTGGTAATCGCTTGAGCAAGCGAAGGTTTCGGAAATTAATAATGTAAGCAAAATTCTTTTTCGGCTTAATCTTTTATTTTCAAAATTCTTTTTCTGAATAATGGCCTTAAACTTTGAATTTGAACTAGAAAAACGAATATCTAATGATATTATTTATAATAGGATGACCTGGCGGTCTAGGGGTAAGGTGTCAGACTTCTATGCTGGCAGCCGGGGTTCAATCCTCGGTCCCAGTAAAGATTTATTTGATTACCAAACCCTTCCTTCACCTCTGACAAGACATCTTGTGAATGTGGAGAATGCCAGGCCTCCACCGTGGTTCGGATTCCACGTTAAACTGTAGGTCCTTCATTTCATCTCACAATCACCCTACCATTACACATTAGCGTAAGTGCGTATAACCCGAACGGGTAGTAAGACGCGGTGCTAATAATAATATTTATAATATATTTTATGCACTTAGTATTTACCTCAAGTGATAAACGGACTTAAACTTTGAACTAGAAAAAGGAATATCTAATAATAATATTTTTGATGTACTTAATATTTATTTCAAGTATAATGGACTTAAACTTTGGACACTAACTAGAAAACATATATCTAGTAATATTGCTAATAATTATACTCCTTGTTGGACTTAAGGTTTATCTCAATGATAATAAACTTGTGCTATCGGATTCTAACAAAAAAAAATCTAATGGTTTTGTTAATAATATTTATTGAATACTTAATACTTATCTCAAGTATAATGAACTTGTGTCATTAGACTCTAACGGGAAAACAGATATCTAGTAATTTAGTTAATAACAATGCCTTTTTTGGACTTAAGGATTATATCTATTATATTGAACTTAATGATATTGGATACTGTTTATAGAGTAGTGCTATTAATGTTTCACTTCCAATGTTTACAAACGAACTTAATGTATCGGGCGCCATCAGCGCTAGTAAGAGGTCAGCAATAGTCGCCTTAACTTAATTTATGGTTGGTAATTTCTTAAGTGTTGGCAATATAAATGTTGATTGCTCTAGCAAATGCCAACGTAAGAAATTTGATAATTTTAGGTCTAATTATGGGACGGAGAAATGGAAGGATAGCAACAAAAATAATTTTAATTATTTTTGTAAATAACATGAGCATTTGGTAGAGATTAAATTGATGAGTCCTATATTGTTCTTTGCCTAACTGTTAATTTTAACTTATTTAGTGATGGTAATCACATACATTTAAAGCCTCTTCATGAGGCCATGGTATTGAGATTGTAAAATATTGTATACCCTTTAATTTTCTTTGGATCATTTATTTAAATTAAGTATTGTTCATATCTTTTGAATATCTAATAAACAACTCTTGTTAATTTTTCTTACTCTTTTTACAAATTCGTCCTTAGGTATAATGCTAGCTAAATTGTTGTCTATTAATCGAATTAGGAGTATTGTTATATTCCTGTCTATAGTTATTTATTGTATTCATCAACTCTCTTCAACACTTTCTTTTTGTTGACTTATTATTTTTTTGTATTTGGCATTAGGGTTAGAAATAGGGTTCACATTTTAACAGGCAACAAACTTATAATTTAACCTCGACAAAACCTGACATTGAAAGTGGCCCTAAAATAACTTGAAATTATTTTGTTGCAAATTTTTTGTACTATTTCGTTTTAATATGTGAAAAAATCGTCAGATCAAGGATGAAATGGTTCGGGCATGTAAAGAAGACGGAGATTGGAAGAGTGGTGAGGTAAGGAATGGAGGAGGTAGTCGGGAGAGGATGGATGGACGCTGTAAAGGAAGACATCCAGACGAGGGGCGACTGGAGGACTATGAAGAAATGGAAGAGACTCACAAATTGTACACAATTCGCTGGGATAATAAGCTAATTTATGATAAATTGGTGACAAGTGAGTTTGGAGCCGAGGAAAAACTGATGAAATGCTATATTTGGAGTATTATCTTAGAACTCTTAGGAAGATGGGGAAAACATCCTTTGAGCGCGTTGATATGTGGTGCTGGAGAAGACTTGAGGGAGGAAAGCGGAGGATTCAAATATTGGCTGACGAAAGGAAATAAGACAATTCTGAAAGCTGAAGGAGGCAGAGGACAGGGCACATTGGCGGTCTAAGTTCATTGACAAAAGGAATAGACCTGTCATAAAAATCCTTATCAGCTTACCAAGTTTCCAGCCTGTGGCCGGGTCAGATTAGCAAGACAGAACACCCAATAACAGTAATAATAACTTACGTCAATTACTAGAGTTTTTGTCAAAATTGTGATTTCAGGTCAGAATGGGATTTGCTGACCATAAATTTAATATCTTGGCTCTGAATATTTTAAGAATCAAATAGCCGAAGCTATTATGTATGCATTTAGTGAGGGATCACTCCACACAGATATATTCGGAAAATTGAAAGACACCTGGACACTGGTTCAGTTCCCGTGTCCAGGTGTCATTTTTATATTTACAGAATTAAAATATTTTGATTGAAGCTTTGCTCCGAAGCCAGATTTTTTTCCAAAGCAAAGTCAAGGCTGACATTTGTTTCGAACCCAAGTAGAAGTTTTGCATATTCCTAATACTCCTAATGAAGTAAACAGTATATTTATCTTGAAATTTAGCCTTTATCACGTTATTCCCTTGTGGACTGTAAATAAACATAAATTTATATCTTCAACTAGCGGTGTGCGAAACTTCAACTTGGCTTTGAGACAAACATCAGCTTCAACTTCGCTTCAACACTAGTAAATATATTGACAGCTAAAATACTTGATTTATGTTCAATTAAAACCAACCTGAGCTGTTTTGTACACTACAAATTAATATTTATATGAAAAAAAAAACTAATATAATATTTCGCATCGCGTCTTACTAATCGTTCGGGTTATACGCTTTAAGTACTAATTACTCTAATGGATCAGGAATTGGGAAGGTTGTATTAGAGGAAGTGAACCCGCATTTGCGTAGGAGAGTGGAAAACCATTTAGGAAAAACCACCCGACCGAGATGCGAACCTCGATCTCCCCATCCTCAGCAGTCGAGCAGCTCAACACAAGCGCGTTAGCCAACTACGCCACAGAGGCGGGTGAAAAAAAAACAACTAAATAAATTGAATTCAATGTTGAGATAGTTACTTGATTTGTCAGAGTAACATGATTTATTACAAACAATTTCCAAGTAATTTAAATAACCATGGTATATTTTTTTCAAGCATAAAACAACTAAAATAAAATATCTGAATGATTCGGCTTCATCAATATTTCATATATTTGCTTCGAATTGAAAAAATGGACTTCACACACCCCTATCTCCAACAAAATAAAAAAGTTTGAAGTCGAAAATCACATTTAAAAGTCCAAAATGTTCCGATGGTGAAGGAAATTAAGATATAAAATTTGAAAATGCCTTCATCACGTGATTGCTCAAAATTCATGGAGTACACGCACCTACCTGGTTATTGTATTTGCAGATATCTGGTGAAATTCAAATAAAGCTTGCATACCAATTTGCCCAGGCCGGACATCGAACCTGGGGCTTTCACTTGATGTGTTTCTTCAGAGTCAATGGTTAAATAAACTACCATTATTTAGTTTCTTGGCACAGGAAAAATTCTCTTTCCTTTTACATGAAGGAAACCTCAATTTCCCGTCACGAGTTTCTAAAGTTTCAAAGAGAGTTCCAAATCAAGCAGAGAAATAATAAAAGCTGATAATTTCCCAAGACATAGCAAATAAAGAAAAGAATGGGGATAGGACATAATTAAAACAAGAATAAAGGAAATAGTAAAAGTCCGTGAAAGAAAACATCCCAATAAAATAAAGTGTTTAGTAAGTATACATATTCGAGCGGCGCAGCAAATCCTCACGTGCTTGTCTTGTGCAACAACCACGTTGCTTTGATCACAGTCTTGCCGTTGATATCAGTAGCTACCGCGTTGACTCGTCTCTGGCATCATGGTCGCTCCATTAAACTATTAATTTTCCTCCTCGGAAATACTAAGTAAACAGGTAAATACTGTATTTGCCTCTCGTTAGGAATGTCTTGTTTTTAGTTAAACAAATTGACGCTATGAAAGTATCAGAAAATAACGTGTTCATAAATTTGATACTAACACTTTGTGTCCTCTAGGTTGAAAGGCATAACCTACTTCTGTAATTATGTATTTAAAACAAGTTATTTGCTACACACTGTTCATATTGTCCACGATAGTTTATAAATAAGACAATACAACAATCTAGTTTTATATCTAATGAATGATTCAGTAGTCTGATGAAAAAAATTAATGGTATTTAAAGTGATTCAGACACCTTGAGAATTTCTTCAGATATGTTGTAAATTTCATCTACTGACTTCTGTTTCCTCCAGATTTAATGACCTGTTTAAAAAAATGGGTCAAGGAGTTGGGGGCAATTTAATTTCCAGTACAACATTAAAAATTCCAGGACACGATTGAAAAAAAAGGAGAAATTCCATAGCATTTCCAGACCTGGAAGATATATTTTAAAATTCCAGGTTTTCTTCGGCACGTAGGGAGCTTTTATACAGCCAAAAACAATCAGTGTTTGCTTTTATACATAATACAGAGAAATTTAAATGTTTTTATCTAGATTTATTCAACAAGAAAATTACCTCTCATAGTCATCGAATTTATAAACTTATTTAGAGCATTTAAATAATAATAATACATGTTTAGTCCAATTTACATTTTTGAAAGTTAATTACAAAATGATACCGGACACTTGCTGTTGTTCGTAATATTTGAAGTTGAGGGTCAAAAGTCCTGGTGGGGGAAACTTTTCCACAGCAAGCGAATATTATAAGTCCGCTCTACTTCAGCTTCTTCTTCGGGCGGATGTTGTTGGTGTGGCCGCACTTCTTCTTGCGGCAGTTGGTGGCCCTGGGGTGCAGGCGGGCGTAGCACTTGCGGCATATCATCTTGTCACAGTTGTACTTCTGCGCCAGGATACGCAGAGTTGGCTCGATCACGCCACCTCGCAGGCGGAGTACCAAGTGGAGAGTGGACTCTGCAAACAGTCGACATTTCACTCACGATGGCGAACCTCACACAATCATTCAAAATATTGAGACCATAAATTCAAGATTTTTTTTAAAGGGTGGGGGGCTTGTAATTTTTAGTTAATAAAGTTTGTACAGGAACTTCTGCTATAATGTGGTAGTTGTGTTTAGGAAAAATATTGGTGTTGGTGCACATTTGTGTTGGATAAATAATTAGTTAAATGTGAAAATATAGTCGAGCGTCTTACCACTCATTCAGTTTGTACGCCTGTGTGTAATAATTATACTAATGGGTTAGGTTATGTGGTATAGAGCACTAGGCTAAATCATGGTTTAAATTAGGAGGGATAGCCAGCACACTTACCTTGGTGATACTGGAGATAGAAATTGTTTAGATATAACACTAAAAAACACATAAACACAATTTAAGGACAAGCTTTCACTGTCACAGACAGCTTCATCAGGTCAGGAGAGTAGATTGATGCTCTTGGTTGAACTGTAAGGTTGACTGTCCACAGCTGACTAATGGGTTAGGGATTAGTAAGACAATATTTAGAGGAAATGCATCCACATTTGCGTGGAAGCAGTGGGAAACCATTTTAAGACCCCATAAGTGCACCTGACCTCCCCATCTTCGGCAGTCTAGTCCAACACAAGAGTAGAGCGTTAGACCACGCAGACACCAGAAGCAGGTTTTTATAAGTTCATTTTTGTTGAAGAGTGTTAATAAATAAATAAAAAGCAGTAAAATAACAAAATAATACCTTGATTACATAGAACAGAACTAACTGTAGAGAGAGAAAAAAAGCAATTGTTGGGAGTTGGAAAGAAAAACCATTATGCCGAGTTCCCGGTCATCCTAACGTTAACTCAAAGTTAACTTAGCGTAACTTACCGTTAGGGATCTCCCCATGTGCAGTTAACTTAACGTAAGAGATGTCCTGGGAGATCTTTTACTTTAATGAACGTTACCTGAAGGGTATCACGTGATCTAGCCAGCGAGTGACGTCAACAGGGCTATTTATAATATATTTGGGAAAGTATAGGAAAGGTGAATAGAAACATACAAAAGGGGGACGAACACAATATGGCCCTTACAATGAAAAGAAGAACACAGATCACACTTTACACCAATAGGCAATAGGCTTATAGAGAGGTGTTAACAGGGCTATTTAGTAATTAATTTGTTGGTTAGTTTTAGTTCTAATGATCGTACATTTAATAAGCTTTAGTATTGTATCATTATAGAACGTTATATAACAGACTTGATCCAGATATTGTAAAGAGGTTAAAACCACAACACTTTTATTATAAAAAATGGTATAATGTATTGCTTTTGAAAAAGATCCTTGTTATTGAACTATAAATCAACTAACATAATGATTGTAAAAGCACTAAAATTTTTTAAAAATAATAATAATTAAAAATATCTATAATATTGGTGGAAAACAGTAAACATTAGTACAAATCACAGATCAAAAAGGATACTCTAGAATGGAGATGTTTGGTTCGAGTTGTTATGTGAACCGTGATGGTCCACTCGCTAAAAAGTGGCTTGGGGATTGTGTTATGTACAAATGATCCCCATTTTGCTGGTAGTGTTATATCCAAATCGCGCGGTAAAGACAGGAATTAAAAAAGAGAAGTCCCTGTACAAGGAACTCATGAGACCCAAGAATGCATGAAAATTGTGGAAAAATGTTATTATTGAACTAGGCTATATTAAGATAAAACACTGTACAGTGACGTAAAGTGATAGTCGAGGAAGCCAACCTGAAAGGAGTTAGTTTAGGCCTTGATAGCAACCCACTTCTTTCACTATCCCTTTACAATACTGTATTATTAGACATTCAAAAGTCATTGGGCAACCATTCATTTTTATCATTATTGAACCAAATATTTATTTTAAATAAGTAAATCTTAGTTCGGTTAGTGTAAAACAGTTGTTTGGATCCGCAAAGCCAGACAGAGTCATGTGAGACATATTCTGGGTGAAGCAACCCTCAGCGATTTACTCTACGACGAGATAAAATCCCGCAAGCCATGGAAGACGCTTGCGAGAGAAACTCTTGTCGAAATACGAGGAACATTGGAAACTAAACTATTACTAACGAAGTGGCCTACAATGATAACAAAATGCTTGGACCAATTAATATATTTAACATGCACTTTCTGAACAGACTTATTATATCAGCACAAGACTTACAAACTAACTTAAAATCTAGAACTAACACAACATCCAGACCCCGGGGAAACCCACATTTCGATCATTGCCAATCTGTTGTATCAATACCGTCTCAAAATGTAGATAGGCCACACTATCTCGCCATAAAACAGCCGTTATGAAACCAGTCTCACCAATAATACCTCGTTGACTTTTGAGGATGTGATGTGGATCTACTTTCAGTTAAGCGATAGTGGAGCGATATTTGCTAAATTGGCCATAAAATTATATTTGGACAAATACAGTTACCCTGAAATCAATTAATATCCAATATTACAAGTCTAAGCATGCAGGCTAAATTTATTTAAATCTTTAAGAAAAAAAAAACTTTAATATCTTTCTCAGGAATAGAAAACCAACCCATAGATAAAAACAAATAGTAATGTTACTATTTCAAGTTATCATATTGTTATTGTAAACTAAGTTATTTTCGAGCAGTTATAGTTAGAATCAATTTTCTTTGTGGTGTTGTGGTAAACATTTTGAATAGGTACCATCAAGAAAAGAGAATAACCCACCCTTCTGAATGTTGTAGTCCGAGAGGGTGCGGCCGTCTTCCAGCTGCTTGCCAGCGAAGATGAGTCGCTGCTGGTCTGGGGGAATGCCCTCCTTGTCCTGGATCTTGGCCTTCACATTCTCGATAGTGTCGGCCGCCTCCACCTCAAGGGTGATGGTCTTGCCCGTCAGGGTCTTCACGAAGATTTGCATTGTGGCCAATACTCTGCTTCAAAACCCAAACATACCAATAAATTAACTACGATTCTTTTTAAAAAAAATGTATATAAACACAAATTTAATCAAATCCGTGGGTAATTTTTCTCAAGCGGTTACAAATGTTAAACATTTTCTACAATCATGTAACGAGGAAAGGAACTCGTGGAGAATGACGGAATTGACATTTTGATGGAAAATATCGCAAGGAAAACCACTGATGAGAAAGAGCAGTAAGTGTGTGAGTGAGAGAAGAAGAAAGGAAGAAGGTGGATCTTTCTCGCTGCCGTGTTAAAAGACTTAGGCCTAACCAGGATAGAAAGAGCCCTTGCTACGACTTACACAAATATTAACTAACAAACTGCGCCGAAACATAACGTGAGCCAATAGAAACCTGGATCAATAGTTTGTAGCAGCTCATTCCGGCCCGACAAGTCATTGTACGGCGAGTTGGGAGGATAGGAGCGTGCTCGTCAATCTGCCAACCTTTAGAGGAGGGAGTGAGCCAATGAGAGAGACACACCCAACGAGAGGTTGGCTACTTTATATACATCAAGCATTTAAATTATATTATTAGCACCGCGTCTTACTACCCGTTCGGGTTATACGCACTTACGCTAATGTGTAATGGTAGGGTGATTGTGAGATGAAATGAAGGACCTACAGTTTAACGTGGGATCCGAACCACGGTGGAGGCCTGGCATTCCCCACATTCACAAGATGTCTTGTCAGAGGTGAAGGAAGGGTTTGGTAATCAGATAAATCTTTGCCGGGACCGAGGATTGAACCCCGGACGCCAGCATAGAGGTCCGACACCTTACCCCTAGACCACCAGGTCACCTATACGCTTAAGGTTTTAGGGACTAGTAAGATATTTTGTATAGGAAATGTACCACCATTTGCATGGAGGGAGAGTGGACCTCAGTACACTCGAGCCAGATTCGGGGCTTCAACTTCCTGTCACCGTCAGTCTAGTCTACTGTGAGGATGGCTCGTTGGATCATGCGGCCATTGAAGTAACTGTTATTGGTTAACACAATTGTTTGTTTTTTAACTATCGTGGGCCAGATCCAACTCGCAAGTTGCTTTGTATGACAGGTACTATC
This sequence comes from Timema douglasi, assembly GCA_901482245.1. Classification (NCBI taxonomy): domain Eukaryota; kingdom Metazoa; phylum Arthropoda; class Insecta; order Phasmatodea; family Timematidae; genus Timema; species Timema douglasi. The sequence continues at coordinate 18,315 of CABEEJ010005192.1, forward strand.
CTAGTTTCTGTAGCAGCTCATTCCGGCCCGACAAGTCATTGTATGGCGAGTTGGGAGGATAGGAGCGTGCTCGTCAATCTGCCAACCTTTAGAGGAGGGAATGAGCCAATGAGAGACTCGCACCCAACGAGAGGTTGGTCCTATTATAAGTTTAAAATTATCCATTACCGTCGAGATTGTTGGTAGGAAGCAAACTACCAAGGATAACATTCATAAAGACACCCGGGCAGCTTCTGATTTCAACCATCTCTTTAAACGTTTGCAATTTTCCCGGAGAAACATTAAAAGTATTTTCTTTGAAACTTGTTTCCAAACAGAGCTGCCTGCTTATGTCTACGATTGAAAAACGAACATTGGCACAGTTCAAATTGTGTAGTGATCAGCAATGACATGCTAAGACAGGAGGCTCAGGTTTGATTCCTATGCACGGGTGTCCTTTTTTCAATTTACATATAATATTTAGCACCGCGTCTTACTACCCGTTCGAGTTATACGCTTTAAGTACTAATTACTCTAATGGATTAGGAATTTGGAAGGTTGAATTAGAGGAAGTGAACCCGCATTTGTGTGGAGGTAGAGTGGAAAACCGTTCACCCAACCGAGATTCGAACCTCGATCTCCCCGTCCTCAGCAGTCGAGCTCAACACGACAAGCGCGTTAGCCAACTACGCCACCGAGGCGGGTGACACTCAAGAGTTTGGCCTGAATATATATTTTGTTGTTGTAAAATCAGAGAGCGTCTGTGGAACTTTATTTCTTATTTATGTGACAAAACTATTAGAACATGCTTAGGAAATATATTAGAAAGACCAATAAAGGTCTTTCTTATAGCAAAGAAAGCCTTTTAAAAGCTGTTTCCGATATAAAAGATGGTAAAATGAGTGCATTTAGGGCAAGTAAAATTTATAAAATCCCCCAAAACACAATCATTGATCATGTTAAAGGAAGAAGGGGAGTAAAATCAAAGACATTTGGGCGAGACACTGCCATACCAATAGAGAAGGAAAAGGAGTTAGCAGCAGGTTTAAAACAAATGGAAAAATATGGATTTGGATTGAGTAGAAAGGAAATTATGGAAATGGCGGGAGTTTATGTGAATTCAAACGGTTTGAAAACGCCTTTCAAAAATGGTGTTCCTTCAGAAGACTGGTTTCTTGGCTTTTTAAAGCGTCACAATCTTTCTATTAAAAGACCTCAAAGTGTTGAAATGGCAAGGAAGAAAGCATGCGATCCTTTTATTACCCAGGAGCACTTCAAAATGTTGAAACAAGTAATCGACACACTTGTATTAGCCGATAAACCAAGCCAAATTTGGAATTTGGATGAAACTAGCTTTTCAACTGACCCTTCAAAGACAAAGGTTGTGGGCCTGAGAGGCTCCCCTTGCACTAGAACTACAAGTTCTTCAGGGAAAGATAATATAAATATGTTGTTTGCTGGAAATGCTGCTGGAGGTAAAGCACCTCCATTAATTATTTTCAAAGGTAAGAATATTTGGGATGAGTGGATAGCACCAAAAGGTACTGGCTTTCCTGAAACCACTTATGCGGCTACTCCAAATGGATGGATGCAGAGGTTTTCAAAAACTATTTTCAACGATCGATCGTTTCTAAAAGCTGTTGGTGATGAAAGACCGGTGCTCTTGATTTATGATGGGCACTCAACACGTGTTGGCTTACAGCTGATTGAAATAGCCAGGGAAGAAAACAACCATTGTTAAGCTACCTCCCCACTCGAGCCTCTAGATCTGTGTGTGTTCAAATCACTGGAGACTGAATGGGATGCGGCCCTTGTGCGTTGGCAAAGGCAACATGTAGGTTGTAAGCTCCCAAAAAAAAACATTTCTCCAAAATTATTGGTGAGTTATGGGCTCAAACAAATTTAGAAAATTTAAAGAGTGGGTTTAAGAAGGGAGGGATTTCCCCATTCAATGACCAACTGGTACCGCAAGATTCATTCGACCCTTTGGCCGTGAAGCGTTGGGGAAACTTCCAACTCGAAAATCCTTTGAAAAAGAAAGTGCATATCCAGACAGTTCAATTTTGATTTTAAAAATAAATAATGAAGTTTTCCCGCGATTATGTTTAATCTTGGTACATGCAATCCAATCAAATGAGAGATTGTATGGTAAAAATTACATTAATTTGGTTCAAATATTGTAGGATTTACAAATGGATAAAAGTGAACTATATAAATTTAGGGATGCACTTACCCCACCTTACCTTATATAAACACAAATTTAATCAAATCCGTGTGAAATTCTTCTCAAGCGATTACAAATGTTAAACATTTTCTACAATCATGTAACGAGGAAAGGAACCCATGGAGAATGACGGAATTGACATTTTGATGGAAAATACCGCAAGGGAAAACCACTGAAGAGAAAGAGCAGTAAGTGTGTGAGTGAGAGAAGAAGAATAGACAAGGGTAAGCAAAGAAGAAGGTGGATCTTTCTCGCTGCCATGTTAAAGACTCGGGCCTAACCAGGATAGAAAGAGCCCTTGCAACGACTTACACAAATATTAACTAACAAACTGCGCCGAAACATAACGTGAGCCAATAGAAACCTGGATTAATAGTTTGTAGCAGCTCATTCCGGCCCGACAAGTCATTGTACGGCGAGTTGGGAGGATAGGAGCATGCTCGTCAATCTGCCAACCTTTAGAGGAGGGAATGAGCCAATGAGAGGCTCACACCCAACGAGAGGTTGGCTACTTTATATTCATCAAGCATTTAAAATTATCCAACTATTTTATTACAAACTTAAGTTAGAAAGCTACTTATTCTAGAGATAGCAAATTTCTAAGGATATATGCATCAGTGTTCTCACGAGAAAATGTTAGCAGCCGGGTGAAATTAGTAGCCGGGGACAGCGGAATCCTTTATAATGTTTGATACTGCATGTAAATATGTTCTGCTTTATTACTGTGTGAGTGTGTATACATATATATATATATATATACACACACACACACAGAGTAATAAAGCGGTCGAGCACCTCAAGAACTTGGTGTACGTATATAATACCATGTTAGTACTAACCTCTAATTCAAACTTAAAAAAAATTTTTTAACTCGTATTCATTTTTGAATTATTTCAATTCAACTAATATTCAACAAAGGTATTTTTTTTTTATTAATTTGTAAATTATTATGTTTGCTTTCAACAATACTACGATAATATTTCTCACAAGTTAACAAGTTTACAACATAGCGACATCAAGATTCCTACCATTTAATTTTATCTTGTCAATGCCAACAACGTAACAAACTAAACATTTCCACATTGAGAAAATAAGGCCTTATGCTTGTGAAAACTTAATTTAAATTAGTTTTATTTACATTTCTTAAATTGATTTGTTAGGATATAAATAGAAAAGTACGCATCACATGAACATTAAATAGGAAACAGCCATTTTGCTTCAAGTATCACATTTTATTATGATTTGTTTGTTCCAAGTTTCATGCATACTGTTTTCTTTCAAATGTTTTAATATTTACAGTTGTGTGAGTAATAGATTATAAATTGTGCTATAAAATAAATAAATACATTTATTAAATGTGTGTACTAGACGGAGGGTGCAAGTGCTCGAAGAAAATGTAGACAAACCGGTTGTGTTCCAACAATAATAATATATAACACCGCGTCTTACTACCCGTTCGGGTTGTACACACTTACGCTAATGTGTAATGGTAGGGTGATTGTGGGATGTAATGGAGGACCTACAGTTTATCGTGGGATCCGAACCACGGTGGAGGCCTGGCATTCCCCACATTCACAAGATGTCTTGTCAGAGGTATTGTCAGAGGTGAAGGAAGGGTTTGGTAATCAGATAAATCTTTGCCGGGACCGAGGATTGAACCCCGGACGCCAGCATAGAGGTCTTACACCTTACCCCTAGACCACCAGGTCACCTATACGCTTAAGGTTTTAGGGACTAGGAAGATTATATTCTGTATAGGAAATGTACCACCATTTGCATGGAGGGAGAGCGGACCTCAGTACACTCGAGCCAGATTCGGGGCTTCAACTTCCTGTCACCGTCAGTCTAGTCTACTGTGATAGTGGCTCGTTAGATCATTCGGCCATTGAAGTAACTGTTATTGGTTAGTTTTTAAGAACACAATTGTTTGTTTTTTAACTATCGTGGGCCAGATCCAACTCGCGAGTTGCTTTGTATGACAGGTACTATCCTAGTTTCTGTAGCAGCTCATTCCGGCCCGACAAGTCATTGTATGGCGAGTTGGGAGGATAGGAGCGTAGCTCGTCAATCTGCCAACCTTTAGAGGAGGGAATGAGCCAATGAGAGACTCACACCCAACGAGAGGTTGGACCTATTATACGTTTAAAATTATCTATTACCGTCGAGATTGTTGGTAGGAAGAAAACTACCAAGGATAACATTCATAAAGACACCCGGGCAGCTTCTGATTTCAACCATCTCTTTAAACGTTTGCAATTTTCCCGAAGAGACATTAAAAGTATTTTCTTTGAAACTTGTTTCCAAACAGAGCTAACTGCTTATGTCTACGATTGAAAAATGAACCTTGGCACAGTTCAAATTGTGTAGTGATCAGCAATGACATGCTAAGACAGGAGGCTCAGGTTTGATTCCTATGCATGGGTGTCCTTTTTTCAATTTACATATAATAATAATAATAATAATATTTAGCACCGCGTCTTAATACCCGTTCGTGTTATACGCTTTAAGTACTAATTACTCTAATGGATTAGGAATTGGGAAGGTTGAATTAGAGGAAGTGAACCCGCAATTTGCGTGGAGGGAGAGTGGAAAACCGTTTAGGAAACCTCCCCCCCCCAGTTCACCAGACCAAGATTCAAAACCTCGATCTCCCCGTCCTCAGCAGTCGAGCTAAACACGACAAGCGTGTTAGCCAACACCGACGTGGGTTTTAATTTACAAATAAGCACAAATATTGTCTTGATAATTCAAATAAAAAGTTATTTTAAAATATAATTTACTTTCCACAGCGGTTTGTCTGCCCTAAACCAGAAGTCGCACACCAACTACTCAACCAATATAGACATTTTTTTATTTATGACTTTATTCAGGTTCATAATCTATCAGCATCAATATGAAGTATTTAGATTGGCTAAAAGAGTTTGCTTCTTGATGTAGATGTTCTATTGGACAGTCTCTCACACTAGCCAGCAATTCATACTTAATCTACAGGGCTAGAAACACGAAAGGTCATTGCCGCACCAGGGTGGCTACAAAACATATTTTATAAAATTCCTTTCCTTTTTCAATTCCCCCCCCCCCCGACTACTTTTTTCCAGGTTTAATTATGGATGACTTTTGTTTTATTTATTATCGTTCACATGCTAAAAAAAAGTTTGTATCTACTAAATATAAACAGTTTTATCAGTTATTTTATTTAGATAGGCCAAGTATTAACTTTTCAGTGTTTAGTTACAAAATAGGATATTTTAGACTCCCCCCCCTCCCGACTTTCCTTATTTTTAGTTAAATTCCGTCTTCAGCCACCATGCACACTTACATAAGTATGTCAACCATCTCTTTATCTTGAGCTAATTTTATCCAGTCCACCTCATTACACCCTATCCCTATCTTGAGCTAGTTCTACCCAGTCCACCTCAATACACACTATCCCTATCTTGAGCTAGTTCTATCCAGTCCACCTCACTACACCCTATTCCTATCTTGAGCTAGTTCTATCCAGTCCACCTCATTACACCCTATCCCTATCTTGAGCTAGTTCTATCCAGTCCCCCTCATTACACCCTATCCCTATCTTGAGCTAGTTCTATCCAGTCCCCCTCATTACACACTAAATCTTTCAGGTCATTCTAACATAATCTTCCCTTCTACAATGTTGGTTTCGATAGTCCATACGTTGAACAAAGCTCTAGGATCTCCCATTCAAACTGCATGTCCTGCCCACCGAGATTTGATTAACCTAACAATGTCTTGTAATGAGTAAAAGGTATTTAACCTCCTGCATTCTCCAGTAGCCTCATCCCTTTTTTGGACCAAATATCTTTCAAAGCATCATGGCCTTATTTATGGACAAGTAGAAATTCATTTTAAAAAACTTAAAAACAGATTATCGTTATTTATTGAATGAAAATGTTTAAGCGTTTATAGCCTTCACCGAAAATGTTTAATTTCAATTAAATTGAATGAACAGATCAATACTTTCACATTTACTAAACCATCACACGCTTGACCAAAAAGAAAGTTTGATTCATAAGGAAATATATTTCTAATTGGCAAATATCAAGCCTTTTCTTAAACATAAATCATGCATATGTGTAACCAAGCTAATAACTAAATATAATTGTTAAGTAATACTAGAGAGAACGTCGCATACTTAACGTATTATCACTGAAATTTTAATTCGTTAATGGCCATTTGCTTTGCTATCATACTTATTTATTTAAAAGCATGCATATGAAACTAATTTACCCGAAACAGCATTAAAAAAAACAATATAATATATTGACGGAAGTATTTGATATAGTTGAAGTTACAATATAATAAAATATAATAACATATAATAAAATTTAATAAAACACTACTTACTTTGCAACGTGGTTGCCACGGATTTTGCAACAGAGAACTACTTAATTCAAAGCCATGCCAACCTGAAACAAAAACAAAAGTGAACCAAATCTAAAATTTACCCATGATTTTAAATATTTCCCTTGCACTAAATATTAATTTATAGAATAGATAGATGATATATAAACCATTAATTTTGTAAATATATCCCTACAAGTAGTTGCCTATAAGACATATTATATTAAATTTAATTTAATATCACTATTTGTCTTGTTGGCTACGATATCCTCTTCTACTCCTACAAAGACTTTATAGTAATCACATTATTATTTAAACCTTACCCACTTGTCTATCACAAATAATAACATAATGGAATAAAAGTATTTGCAAAATAAATATTTTAATTGTTTTTAGAAGTTATAATTTAAAATAATTTTTCAATAAACCGGTTCGGTGGGCGCATCGCATCGTCTATGCGTCATTGCAGTGATTGCACCACTCTCGCAAGATTAGACTGCCGCGGTGCCGCACGATAACGGGGAGATTATGTTTCAACACCGGTCGGGTGTAAGCCTACTTAGGGTGGTTTTTCCTAGACGGTTTCCCACGTTCTCCGGACTGTTAACGCAAAGTAAATATGTGCGCGCGCATCAAAATTAAAGCACCAATGGCAGCGAAAGAATCCGTTGCAATGTACAAAAATAATAAAAGTCTTATGCACAAAGCTTTTTCAGAAATATTTTTCTAAAAATTCACGAGAAGCGTGACATTTAGAAAAGTTTTCTGAGAAATATTAAGTTCTCTTAAAGAGTGCAGTCACTCTGCTAGGTTAGACTTCCCATTAATATTCTTACTAACCTCTGCTTGAGTGCTTGCACGTTGCTCTAGACAAATTTTCTTTCCAAGAGTTTAATTGGACATTGTCTCCGACTCATTGGTTGACATGGTCATGTGATTAAGAACACAAACTGTGTAGACACTATTTCCATTTCTAAGGACTATTAAGGACTGGACTATACGGATGCGGAGCTTACCGACTCTTATGACTCTATTCACCTACTATGCTTTACATGATGTGTGGACGAGCCCTAAATAAGAAACTAATCTGTTATACGCTTCAAGAGTTTATTTGGCAACATTTAGGTCACTAACAACCATTATTAATAAAATATCACCTTATTTGAAAACTTAATATTATAGGCTAAATACCAGTCCCCGTAAAATTGAATATTTAAGTGAATATTTCAGGTGGTAGAAAGATAATTTTTTGAGGGAGAGGGGTTATCTAGACCCCTCCGGCCCCCCTTTTGATACCCTTGCATGCATGTAATTACAATGATTCTAACAATCAACAAACTAACTCTTTGGCCTTAAGGAACTCGCAAGTTCATGTTCGTCAGAACCTACGCTCGCCCTTCAATCCCATTCTATTACACCTCCATCCAATCCCTAACCTGACACACAATCTCTTTCAAATCCATCTTCACATCATCCTACCATGGGGTCTTGTACCTTCAGGTTTCCCAACTAATATGTTGTGTACATGCTTGGCATCGCTCATACCTGTCACATGATCTCCCCACCTCATCTTGCACACCTTGATTATCCTTAACATGTTTGCGGATGTATCCGCTCAAAGGCGATACAAATAATACAACATTTTATCCGATAAAATGTGCGCTAGTTGATTGGTCAAAACCCATTTAAAATGAGCTGATCCTGATCTGCAGCCATTTTTTTGTTGTTGTTGTTGTAACTCTTTACCCGAACATGGAAAAGGAAGAAATGGAAAGAGCAGATAACAGCAAGTGTGCAAGTGAGAGAAGAAGAATGGTGAAATGAAAAAGGGAAATGGAGGTGTTTTACTAAAGTACCTATAGCTCGGCCACAGGATGGAAACACTTAATGATGATGATGATGATGATGAGTATAAATTCTTCATTCCATTGTAATAATAAAATATGTTCTCAACTAAGCAACGCCAAAACAATGACCTATTTCCATTATTGAAACAGAAACTACGGAGATGACAGACGAAGACATGTAAACTATAAAATAATGTTCAGGAGTAGGAATATATTTTCAAATTTCTCCAGTGTGTTCAGGTCGATCAAATATTCAAACTATGTCCCCAAGAGTGCGGGCGGAAGACATCTCAAGAGCTTCAAGGGCCGGAAGAGGAGGATCAAAGTGACTATAATAGGGGCGGGGGGCAGATTCGGGCAGACTGCGGCCCTGCTCTTGAAACAGTCTCCAAGGGTAGACGTCCTTGCAATGTACGATAACTCTGACATAAACTGCGGCACCGCGTTGGACCTGGCGCACGTCGACACCAAGTGTCGGGTGATGGCGTACTGCGGGGAGGACCAGTTTGACGACGCTATGAATGTAGGATCATACAAATTGTATACAATGATACTTTTTTTTTTAGCACAGCGTCTTACTACTCGTTCGGGTTATACGCTTATGTACTAATTACACCGATAATTTTAAGGATTAGGAAGGCTATATTTCAAGTAAGTGTACCCGCATTTGTGTGGAGTTAAGAATGGAAAACAATTTTTAAACCACCCTCAGTACACTCGACCGAGGTTCGATCCTCGGTCTCCTTGTCATCGGCAGTCTAGTCTACTGCAAGAGTAGCACGTTAGACCAGGCGGGTAACGATAATTGTACATTTTATTAATATTTGTATAGAAACTTTGTTTGTCAGTTAAAATATAGAAAGCACTTGCTCGGTGAGTTTATTTTTATTAGCTAAGATAAAAGACAATCATATGCTGATATTAACACTTTTTAAAAATAAGTTTTGTGAAGGCCTCCATCTAAATTATTATTATTATTATTAGCACCGCGTCTTACTACCCGTTCGGGTTATACGCACTTACGCTAATGTGTAGTGGTAGGGTGATTGTGAGATGAAAGGGAGGACCTACAGTTTAACGTGGAATCCGAACCACGGTGGAGGCCTGGGCATTCCTCACATTCACAAGTTGTGGTTAATACACGTCTTGTCAGAAGTGAAGGAAGGGTTTGGTAATCAGATAAATCTGTGCCGGGACCGAGGATTGAACCCCGGCCGCCAGCATAGAAGTCTGACACCTTACCCCTAGACCGCCAGGTCACCCCTCCATCTAAAGTAATCTCTGATAGACCCTGAGGTGAAGTTCAAGGAAACTATTAATCTCGGTACTAAAGGTTCGAATCAAGAGATCCAAGGTGCTAACTAAAAACAAGCGTCAAACATCTTCAAACCAGTCGATGAAACGTGTCAAGTCCCGGTGTTGTCAGGGGGCGGACATAATCCTCCTGTGCGCCGGAGCGGAGGAGAAGGCCGGGGAATCCCAGGACGACTTTTTCCACAACAACGCCGAGATGGGCCTGAGGGTGGTCAAGTCATACGCCAAGAACTCCCCAAACGCCATGTTGGTTGTGGCGACGCAGCCCACGGACATACTCATGCCGATGATGTCGGAGCTGCTGAGTCAGGTCAGCGACACTCTAGTCCAGGGCTCACCTCCCTCCTCAGTGGGGCTCTGGATGTGATAGCGTGTGGCGGCCATGTGTGTGTGTGATGACGTGTGTACAAACATGCGCTATGTAATGACACAGGCCTGAGAAATGTAGGCCACAATATGGCCCCAGCTCCTGGTAGCCTTGTGAAGTGTTGGCCTGACCTTGCAATCAGGACAACATGATCTGTCTCATTTTTACAATGTACCCTTCGTTTAACTTGACTCGTAGTAAGCTTACCTTGATTTGTTCCACTATGGTGTAGCTTATAAGTCAGAAGATAGGACCATAGTATAATCAGTCAAGGTAAGACTATTACCTTTTACCAAAATATTGGAACATGCACATGTCCAGCAAACAAAGTTTCCTCGACCGTTTTCTTATATCTGAACTAATTAGATAAGACCTAATTAATATTTATTTTGCCCATAACATTAGGAAGAGTTTACCAATCACTCACTCCCTTTTGGTTGTACCCCGGAGCTCTCTATTGCCTGTGATTGGCTGTAACCTACATCAAGAGCACAGTAGGGAGGAAGTTATCTGACAATTTAACGGTTACTAGCTCTCTACATTGTATGATCTGAAGCTGTCAACTAAAACAGGTGACACCAATGTCACTAAGATAACACCAATGCCAGTAAGATAACACCAATGCCAATAATATAACACCAATGCCACTAAGATAACACCAATGCCACTAAGATAACACCAATGCCAGTAAGATAACACCAATGCCAATAATATAACACCAATGCCACTAAGATAACACCAATGCCACTAAGATAACACCAATGCCAGTAAGATAACACCAATGCCAATAATATAACACCAATGCCACTAAGATAACACCAATGCCACTAAGATAACACCAATGCCAGTAAGATAACACCAATGCCAATAATATAACACCAATGCCAGTAAGATAACACCAATGCCAGTAAGATAACACCAATGCCAGTAAGATAACACCAATGCCAGTAAGATAACACCATTGCCACTAAGATAACGCCATTGCCACTAAGATAACGCCAATGCCACTAAGATAACACCAATGCCAGTAAGATAACACCAATGCCAATAATATAACACCAATGCCAGTAAGATAACACCAATGCCAGTAAGATAACACCAATGCCAGTAAGATAACACCAATGCCAGTAAGATAACGCCATTGCCAATAATATAACGCCAATGCCACTAAGATAACACCAATGCCAGTAAGATAACACCAATGCCAGTAAGATAACACCAATGCCAGTAAGATAACACCATTGCCACTAAGATATTGCCACTAAGATAACGCCATTGCCACTAAGATAACGCCAATGCCACTAAGATAACACCAATGCCAGTAAGATAACACCAATGCCAGTAAGATAACACCAATGCCACTAAGATAACAACAATGCCACTAAGATAATAATAACTATAATATCAATAACATTCTATTAATATTGGCTGCAACTCCGCTCTAAATTCTCAAAACAGGTAAAAAAAAAAATTGACTTACTCACATATTTTATACCTCAGGTTTGGTCACATGTCTATTTTATTTAAATTCAGTGTGGACATGTGATGTGAACTTTTTCAGAATAGGTTTGATGGTATTAGCACATGACCTACCCACTAACTTAATTCTTGAACAGAAACAATTCTCAGTGCCTCACCCAAAAATTTCAGGCGCCAAATTTTTCGTCGGTGCCGGAAGGCTAACCGGGAACCCTTGGTTTAGAAGGCCGCCACGCTCCCGGTTAAGCTAAGGTGTCGGCCAGAGTAATCCCTATCCTAGTGTTTAGCGTACTAAGCCCCCTATAGACTATAACACGGCACATGACCGTAATGACGACGTCCTGCGGCAGGTGGACAAGTTCAACCCCCGCAAAGTGTTTGGGATGACGGCGCATCACGTCATCAAAGCCAACACACACGTCGGCGAGGCGGCGTGCATAGACCCCAGCGAGATCATCGTGCCGGTGATTGGCGGCAACTCGACGGAGACTATTGTCCCGCTGCTGTCACAGGCCAAGCCCTGCTCTTGCTTGGAGCTCAACGAGGTGGGGACCCCCGTGAGGGTCGGTGGGGAAAACCTGGCCACAACTATCGATGAGTTAGAGTTAATGTTTTATCGAAACACAACTTCTATGGTAATACATATTTTTCCGTCTGGGGTATTTAATGTGCACCTTATGAACCGACTGATTGTATCAGCACATGATTTATAAACTAGCTTAAATCTAGAATAAACACAACACCCAGTCCTCAGGCCGTTAATTCATCACTGTGAAAGAGGTAACTCCACATTTCATCAATGATGAAACCCGCCTCGGTGGCGTAGTTGGCTAACGCGCTTGTCGTGTTGAGCTCGACCTCCGAGGACGGGGAGATCGAGGTTCGAATCTCGGTCGGGTGAACTGAGGGTGGTTTTTCCTAAATGGTTTTCCACTCTACCTCCACGCAAATGCGGGTTCACTTCCTCTAATTCAACCTTCCCAATTCCTATTCCATTAGCGTAATTAGTACTTAAAGCATATAACCCGAACGGGTAGTAAGACACGGTGCTAAATATTATAATAATATTATTATTATATTATTATCAATGATAAATTTTGCGGACATGCCGGGAATCGAACCGAGGAACCTTATCTCGGTAGACAGACATGCTACTGACTGAGCTAAGGAAATGAAAATATACAAATGTAAGTAGAGATAAATTTGTAGCTTTGATACACAATAACATTTGTATCTTCAAAATTAATTTCGGCGTAAGAATTTTTTATATATATATATATATATTATGAACAGAATTTTAACAAAGACTACTTTTTTTTAGCAGCGCGTCTTACTACCTCTTTGGGTTATATACCTATGTAATAAATTACTCTAATTGTTCAAGGGTTAGGAAGGTTCTATTTAAAGGAAGTGTACCCACATTTGCATGGAGGGAGAATGTAAACCCATTTAGGAAGAGCCACCCTTCGGTACACCCAACTGGAATTCAAAGCCCATAATTAGCGGTCTAGTGTACTGCGAGAGTAGTGTGTTACCGCACACGGCCACCAGAGTGTGTGATTTGTAATTAAATTAAATTACATCAATAACACAAGCAGAGATAAATTCAGATTATGTCAGGCATAAAATATAATATAGTGGGCTCTGTTTATTTCTATAAAACTTTCTCTTTGCCTCCAGACATTTAATGGATAATTATAAAACATAAGTACGGTAGCGTTATGAGACAGCAACAAAAACCTCATCTTCGACTTAGGGTTTGCTTCGTTTCAACTTCATTTTACATATTTTAAAGTGTGTTCTTCGCACACCTCTGATGACAGGACACAAATATTTTTGATTAGGTATGATGTTTAAAATGAACTTATATAACAAGTGCGCCATTCTACGTCGTCATTGTAGCTCTGCAGTCAGCGCTCCCTCAACTTTATCATGCACGCTTTGTTGCGTTTCAGGAAGAAAGGAGGAACATCACATACCGCATCAAACACGCTGAGGAATGGGTGCGTGGCCTGAGAAAACACAAAGGCTCGGATTACTTGTCGTGTGCGCTTGCCTTGGTGCGCTTTACCATTTCTCTCATCAAGGGCATCCATGGTGAAGAGGCTGTGATTGAGTGCGCTTTCGTTAAGACGGAGAAGATCCCGGGACTCTCCTTTTTCGCCCTGCCGCTGCTGTTTGGGCCTGAAGGGGTGAGTCCACCCACTCCGCAAAGTGCTAAGTCGGGTCAGGATGATAACAGACACTACTTAGAGATGCTAAGTCAGCAAAGGATTATAACAGACACTACTTAGAGGTGCTAAGTCAGGTCAGGATGATAACAGACACTACTTAGAGGTGCTAAGTCAGGCCAGGATAACAGACATTACTTAGAGGTGCTAAGTCAGGCCAGGATTATAACAGACACTACTTAGAGGTGCTAAGTCAGGCCAGGATAACAGACATTACTTAGAGGTGCTAAGTCAGGCCAGGATTATAACAGACACTAGTTAGAGGGGCTAAGTCAGGCCAGGATTATGACAGACACTACTTAGGGGTGCTAAGTCAGGCCAGGATTATAACAGACACTACTTAGAGGTGCTAAGTCAGGCCATGATTATAACAGACACTACTTAGAGGTGCTAAGTCAGGCCAGGATTATAAAAGATACTGCTTATAGGTGCTAAGTCAGGTTAGGATTATAACAGACACTACTTAGAGGGGCTAAGTCAGGTTAGGATTATAACAGACACTACTTAGAGGGGCTAAGTCAGGCCAGGATTATAACAGACACTACTTAGAGGGGCTAAGTCAGGCCAGGATTATCACAGACACTACTTAGAGGTGCTAAGTCAGGCCAGGCTGATAACAGACACTACGTATAGGTGCTAAGTCAGGCCAGGATTATAACAGACACTACTTATAGGTGTTAAGTCAGGTCAGGATGATAACAGACACTACTTAGAGGTGCTAAGTCAGGCCAGGATTATAACAGACACTGCTTAGAGGTGCTAAGTCAGGCCAGGATTATAACAGACACTACTTAGAGGTGCTAAGTCGAGTCAGGATGATAACAGACACTACTTAGAGGTGCTAAGTCGGGCCGAGTGACACAGTGATCAGTGTGATTGCAGGTGCAGCAAGTATTTGACATGCCCAGGATGTCCGAATACGAGCAGAGCTTGTTTCAAGAGGCTTGTTTCGAGCTCCGCAAGTCCATCCTAAAGGGCGAGGGCATTGTTTCAACCACCCCAGACACCCCCTTACCCCCCTCTTTCTGTCGTATGGTGGACGAGCCCCCCAAAGCCAAGTGTTAGACCAGCCATCCCAGATATTCAATAATGATACGTTCGTTCACTGAGAGATTAAATTAATGTTAAAATGTTAAGGTAAAAATTGCTTCATTGTTAGTTTTACTTCCAAAATATATTTACATTATTTACATTACTATTTTGAAAAACTATCCATAAATTAATGCTATCCTATACAATACTACAATTTGTGAATAAATACATTACTTTTTAATAAAAATAAATAATGTTTCATTCTTATTATTGTTAGTTTGAAAATAGAGGCTCAAATTATATTTTTTAATTAAAGTATTATTTTACACTTCATTACTTTAGTTTTGTTTATTGTACTTACTCAAATATAAAATGAAGATTTTTAACAGCAATAGTGTTGTAAAGTATCAAGGGTAATTGTTTTCAACCACAAAGAGAAATTTGTTGAGTATAGTACAACATTCTGAAAATACAGGGCAGACAAATCCAGCTAAACCCAGAGACAACAGACAGTTGGACCTAGCTATTATCAACTGCTCTATAGGAATTATCTCCGCTGCCCAAAGTCATAATAGCAGTCGAATCCAACTCCGCCTTTATTAATAATGGTGTAACAGTGATTAACATAACCAAGTTGGTCAAATCGCTGAACAAAGAAATATGAAACTCTTCACAATTAAGGATATGGGAACTAGCCCATCAATATATAATCAAATCCAGACAAGCCCTTAACCTCAACCTTAGGTAGTTCCTCCCCTTCCTACCTGCACACTTATTATTACACTCAATGTCACAATAATAATAATAATAATAATAATAATAATAATAATAATACAGTATACAATACATTTTTTAGTTTTTCTATCTATCTATTTATTCATAGCGCTGTCATCTATACAATGATACCATAACTGAAAAAGTCAGCTGTGGACAGTCAACCTTACAGTTCAACCAAGAGCATCAGTCTACTCTCCTGACCTGATGAAGCTGTCTGTGACAGTGAAAGCTTGTCCCTAAAAATGTGTTTGTGTGTTTTTTAGTGTTATATCTAAACAATTTCTACTCCAGTATCACCAAGGTAAGTATGCTGGCTATCCCTCCTAATTCAAACCATGATTTAGCCTAGTGATATATTCCAAATAACCATAAAATCAACTTTAAAATAAATTGACAAAGTGCCTGCAATCCAACAGAACAAATACTAAACAATATCCTAACACATCCAGGCTAGACATTAAGTGACTAAGCCTATATCAGAAGACCTTTATTCCCAAAAGCAATGTTACCGCCTAGTCGGCGAGACCCTCCATCCTCTCACAGACATCAGGTTAGCGTTTAGCATCAGGTGACTACAGCCAAACATAGCAGTTTGTCATCTTTCGTCAGTGATTGTATATTAAAATCCATCTTGTTTTCTCCTGCGTTCCCGTCTATTAAAATGGAGGAAGACGATCATGTGACCCTTGCTTCCCTTGTATAGAAGAATTGACCGGGGCGGGGAGCTTCATGCGCTTGCGCGCGGCGTTCCTCCTTTCTACTCAAGTCTTCACTAAAGTTGAAGGTGTAGAGAGATTCGAATGGGGCGTTTGAATACATCATCGGCTTGAGAGTTGTAATAAGATTGTGCATGTAGTCAAAATGTAGTTCACATCATCTGAGATCGTGGTTAAGTAGAAACATAGTGTTATGTTAGTGGTGGTTTAGTTGGTGGATTATAGAGTAGATATTTAGCAAGAGTTAATACATGTATAATCCCTTATTGTGAAGAGCTAAATACTTTTAGCCCGTCGCCGTACTCTTCATCACGGAACACGCCAATAATACTTATCATCTCACCATTTTCAGAAAATGTTATCAGTCGAACAGTCGGTTCATTTCCTGTTTCCCCCCGCTCCGGTTGTCAGAGATAACAGACTGTTATTTTCGCCAAACGACTTCTGGCTTTCTAGTTCTTTTGTGATTTCTTCCTTGAGTTTAAATTTCTGTATCTTACCAGAGGATGTCTTCGAGAATTCGGTCACGAATTTGAAATATTTTGGTATTTTGAAATGAGCAATCTGCAAGAAAGAAATTAAATATATTTCCCTTTTCCTACCATATTATGGATATTTTCTTTGTTTATTATCTGTTGTCAGCTATCATGAGATATTGTTGGATTGACAAGTGCCAGTTTCCTGATCCAAAACGGACAGTTCCCCCGCATTTCTTAAGGGCTAAGTGCATTCACCACATGAAGAATATTTGTTAAGACAACCAATTAAAATTACTGACGGGAGAAATATAGAATTGGTAAAGCATGACTCGTACAAAGTACAGTAGCCCCATGGCTTCTTTGGTGCTGACTGACAGCTCACAGCTGATAGCTAAAGGCTTTGAAAAGTTACCAGACTAAATTATATATCCCTACGCCGAACCAAATGATCTGCAAAAACATGTGTTTATCAGCTGTCACATCTGGCAATCAAAATGTAGGTATATACCTAAATGTTGACTGTCAGAAGTCAGCTGTGAGCTGTCAGTCAGCACCAAAGAAGCCGTGGGGCTAACTGTAGTTGCAAACTCCACAAATTGTTTTGGGTCAAATACGTTTCCTCTCAAGTCCAAATCTTAGAAAACATGCTAAGCGTAAGTGTTCAGCTTTCATATACTACTATGGTTTTTCCTTCTTCAATTATGACTTGTCCACAATGGTAAATTAGTAACCTGGGGTCTGGTTGTTGTTACATATGTCCTATAATAATATTTGCCTATACCATTAGTAAGTGTTATAATAGCTAAAAAAAAAACTAGCAATTTGGGTTATGCAGTTATGTATGAACAATAATGAGTGTTCTAGAAATGAGTGAGGTTGCATTTAGAGAAAGTGTACCCGAATTTGCGTGGAGGGAGAGTGAAAAATCATTTTGGGAAAACCCACTCTCAGTACGCCCACCTGGGATTCGAACCCTGATCTCCCTGTCATCGGCAATCCAATCCGACACAAGAATGGCGCGTTAGACCATTCGACCACCAAAACGACTTAAAAAAATAATTTTGACTTGAATTTTTTTGTTAGCACTGCTAAAACGTTAAGGTTATATGCCTGTATACTAATTACACTATTGGGTTAGGGATCATGAAGGCCTAAGTAAGAGGAAATGCACCCGGATTTGCATGGAGGGAGAGTGGAAAACCATCTAGGAAAACCACCTGCCTGGGATTTTAACCCCGTTCTCCCCGTCTTTAGCGGGCCTAGAAAATTGAAAGAGGAAAAAAAAAATCAAATCTAGCTGGCCAGATGTTAAAAATATTCCAATTAATTTATGTTTACATTTAAGAAATTCATAAAATTACTGTTTTAATAACATAATAAACACAACTTTATAAAAAAATCATTCAAAAATGATGGTGAACCCCAATTTAAAATATATATTTTGTTGACAGTTGGTACTCACTGCTCGATACAAAATAATACTTAAACCTTTTTCCACAACCAACTAGAACTTACCTGCATCTGTTGCACATTTCTCCCGTGGTGGACTGGACTGACATAGCGGTGAGGTCATGGTTCAAATCCTAGTCAGGTGAACTGAGGCTGTTCTATGCCAAATGGTTTTCTGCTCTCCTTCCACGAAAATGTGGGTACACTTACTTTAAACTCTAACTTCGCCAAATACGCGGCGAGACACAAAGTCTAGTTGTAAGCAAGTACCGCTGACAGGGTGAATATTCCCACCTCTTTTATTCACGAGTGTCTCAGAAGTAAACATTATACAAACCTTTCCCTTGCAATATGCCCTGATGTCCTCTTGAGTGAGGGCAGAGCCCTCTTTCAGTCGCAGAGAGCAGGCCACCACCTCTCCCAGTCTGACGTCGTCAACACCAAACACCTGGCACGAAAACCACGGGCACAAATATAGGAGCAAATAGAGGGGGGAGGGGGGGGACATTTCACACATCTGTCACTGAACAAAGAGGTAAACATTTCACACTTCTGTCACTAGACAAAGATGAAAACATTTCACACTGCTGCTAATCAACAAAGAGGAAAACATTTCACACTTCTGTGACTAGACAAAGAGGAAAACATTTCACACTTCTGTCACTAGATAAAGAGGAAAATATTTCACACTGCTGCTACTCAACAAAGAGGAAAACATTTCACACTGCTGTCCCTGGACAAAGATGAAAACATTTCACACTTATGTCACTAGATAAAGAGGAAAATATTTCACACTGCTGTCACTAGATAAAGAGGAAAACATTTCACACTTCTGTCACTAGATAAAGAGGAAAACATTTCACACTGCTGTCACTAGATAAAGAGGAAACATTTCACACTTCTGTCACTAGACAAAGAGGAAAACATTTCACACTTTTGTCACTAGATAAAGAGGAAAACATTTCACACTTCTGTCACTAGATAAAGAGGAAAACATTTCACATATTTGTCCTTGGACAAAGAGGAAAACATTTCACACTGCTGCTACTCGACAAAGAGGAAACATTTCACACTTCTGTCACTTGACAAAGAGGAAAACATTTCACACTTCTGTCACTAGAAAAAGAGGAAAACATTTCACACTTCTGTCACTAGATAAAGAGGAAAACATTTCACACTTCTGTCACTAGACAAAGAGGAAAACATTTCACACTTCTGTCAACTAGATAAAGAGGAAAATATTTCACACTTCTGTCACTAGATAAAGAGGAAAACATTTCACACATCTGTCCCTGGACAAAGAGGAAAACATTTCACACTTATGTCACTAGACAAAGAGGAAAACATTTCACACTTCTGTAACTAGACAAAGAGGAAAATATTTCACACTTCTGTCACTAGACAAAGAGGAAAATATTTCACACTTCTGTCACTAGATAAAGAGGAAAACATTTCACACTTCTGTCACTAGACAAAGAGGAAAACATTTCACACTTCTGTCACTAGACAAAGAGGAAAACATTTCACACTTCTGTCACTAGATAAAGAGGAAAATATTTCACACTTCTGTCACTAGATAAAGAGGAAAACATTTCACACTGCTGTCACTGGACAAAGAGGAAAACATTTCACACATCTGTCCCTGGACAAAGAGGACAGAGCCAACATTCCAGACATTCTCTCTTCAACAGCTTAAGCCATAAAATATTAGTTTTAATACCGTTATGGTCCATTCACAGTAGCTTTGGCCTTTTCTGATAGTTGAAAAGTTGCTAAAAATAACTTTGGGTTTAGCGCTCTGCAGATAAATTAATTGGTCACTTTTGAAAAGTGATATGAATTGACTTAAATTGTCAAATTGACCAAACCCATTTGGACACATATGTACAACTTTCTAGTAACTTTAAAACGATCAGAAAAAGTGAATGTGAACCATATGAAGTGATGAGGACAAATACGTACACCTTTAACTGAGCAAGGATCCTTTAGAGATCTCGTCCACTTGTCTAACTACTATTCCACAGGAATCAATAACAGCGTTGGCATATATTGTCACGGTCGGTATAATGAGGAAACATCCTAATTATATATCGGCATAAAACCTCTTCTTTACTTTGTGAAACGGGATGCGCAACTAAACGTAGAACCCAGCTTCCGGGTAGAGACAAAATAGTAAAAATTGCTATTCGACTAGTTTGGCCTGTTGTGTTCTCAATAGCCTTCAGCACATGTTATATTTATCTATTCTAGATCTGATTTAATCTATATTTATCCTCACTATTCTGTCACTAAAATGTTTACATAAAATAAAGTGTGGGGGTTCTCTGCTAATTTTAACTAGCCCAAAAACTATAATCAAAAGCTGTAACCAACATATTTCTTGTAATTTCAACTCGTTAACTTTATTTTTAAGCTTATTAACTTTTCAATCTAGTAATTTTTATTCTTATGAAGTCAAGTGTTAAATTTATACTTCAATTTGTAGTTCTTACTATTTTATTATTTTGTCTCTATCCGGAGGATGGGTTATATTTTGAGTTGCACATACAGTTTCACAAAGTAAAGAAGAGGTTTTGAGCGGAACAGCCCCCCCTCCCCCCCGCTCAAAACAGTATATTGTGCAACACTGTTGTCAGAAAGTATGCTTCGTCCTTCTACAACAAGTTTCCACAACAAAAGCCAACTTCCTGTTCATCTATTATTATTATTATTATTAGCACCGCGTCTTACTACCCGTTCGGGTTATACGCACTTACGCTAATGTGTAATGGTAGGGTGATTGTGAGATGAAATGGAGGACCTACAGTTTAACGTGGG
>CABEEJ010005192.1:39834-53136 GCA_901482245.1 Timema douglasi
TATGCCGAGACCGAGGATTGAACCCCGGACCCCCAGCACAGAAGTCTGACATCTTACCCCTAGACCGCCCGGTCACCCCTGTTCATCTAAATCCTGAGGAATATGTAACGCGGCACCAAAATAAATCCTATAATATTATTTTAATGACATGTTCTAAGTGCATTATATTTCAACCATATATTTTAAATTGTAATTATTTCTAAAGTTTTTAATATCACACCAACCTAAAATAGATGATACAACTAAAAATTAGTTAGAAAGGAAAACAACAAGAAAGATTTATTTTTTTTAATCCAAAACAAAATGGAAAGTGTAATTTAAAACCCACCTGTGCCTCCAGAATATCCGGATGAGTTTGTAGAAAGTCTTCTATCTCCTTAGGGAAAATATTCTCCCCTCCTCGAATGATCATTTCCTTCAGCCGACCAACAATCCTACCGTAGCCGTCTTCCGCCAACACAAACTGGTCCCTACAAATACACAAGTCACCGATGGAGATCCGAGAGCGCTCGAATTTTCAAGCCGAGATTTGAATAGTTAATCAGGCTCTACAGATTTATTGGCTCGGAAATTTCAATCTCTTTGTATTAGGTTAAATGTTTAAAAATGAGGTGGCCCAATGGCTAGATAATTTTATAATAAAGGAAAGTGATAAAACTAAAGAAAAAGGAAAAATAAAACTATTAATAGTAAATTTGATGAAGAAAGCCCACCTAGGGAAAGAGGAAAAATGTGGGAAGAGTCCAATGCACAAAGGTGACATTTTCTTCCTTTCTTCTGTCTTCTATAGTAGAAGTAGAAGTAGAAGTAAAAATTCAAAATGGAGTAATTCATTGTTTGTGTTATTTGTACTTTCTTCTTCTTTGTGTTTGATAAAGGCAACAATGCCGAAATATTATGATATTTGTGTTAAAATGTGTGTGTGACTACTTCTACTATAGAAGACAGAAGAAAGGAAGAAGATATCACCTTTGTGCGTTGGACTCTTCCCACATTTTTCCTCTTTCCCTAGGTGGGCTTTCTTCATCAAATTTACTCTTAATAGTTTATTTTTCCTTTTTCTTTAGTTTTATCACTTTCGTTTATTATAAATTTGTATTAGGTTAATTATCCTTGCTATTTGTGTGCCTGGAAATGGATGACTCAATGTTTACCTTTCTATCTACTCGTCTGGATGTTGGTTGCGAAACATGCGGTTGGGGTGTAACAAAGATGGAAGTATGCAGACATCCGTACATTGTAATGTTGATGTTAGCGACCGAGAAACGGTGTAGAATGGAGGAGGGCAGGAGACACACAAAAAGTAGGTAATACAGGCGTGTGCAAATTATTAGCAACTTTCTAATTTTAATGAAATAATTAATTTATTCGATACATACACTTTTACTTTACTTACAGTTTTTTTTATACTCCTTCTAGTACTTAGTATGGCACCCTTTAGCCCTTATTGAGGCTTCGATTCGACGTGACATGCCCTGTATTGCTGTCTTGCACATTTGTACAATTTCTCCGTCGTTTTGCCACACAGATATAATGTGCTTTACTAGACTTTCCTCGGTTGACGAGTACTTCTGTTCCACTTGTTTCCTCAAAACACTCCACACAGAATCGATAGGGTTCGTATCTGGGCTGTTTCCGGGCCATTCCAACACGGATATGTTCTGTTCTTGCAGTTTGCTTGTAACACGTTTCACCCTGTGACCATCTTGCACGACAATCCCACTACCTGTTGGGAACCGTTCCCTCCTCACAGGTACAACGCACACTTATACCACCTCCCTGTATTGTCCAGCGATCACGTTTCCCTGAACTATACGATCCCACTCCAAATCACAACTTTAGTGGGGTGCTTTACATTTTATCACAACAAACACCAAAAACATGAAAATTACTAATAATAATAATAATAATAATATTTAGCACTGTGTCTTACTACCCGTTCGGGTTATACGCTTTAAGTACTAATTACGCTAATGGATTAGGAATTGGGGAGGTTGAATCAGAGGAAGTGAACCCGCATTTGCGTGGAGGGAGATTGGAAAACCATTTAGGAAAAACCACCCCCAGTTCACCCGACCGAGATTCGAACGAGATTCGAACCTCGATCTCCCCGTCCTCAGTAGTCGAGCTCAACACGACAAGCGCGTTAGCCAACTACGCCAGCGAGGCGGGTAAAATTACTAATAACTTGAACTCGTCTGTAAATAGAGGGATCTTTGTATAGGGCTGCTGGAAGAGAGATTAGCGCAAGACGGTGTCAAGTACATCTCGGTGGAAACGTATACCATGTATAATGTTACAACTAAGACCTGGCCCTATTTTTGATGTTATCAAGTCTAGATTAGTTTCGTTCTTGGTATTGTTTATTACCTGTGTAGCATTGGAAGATGTGTCTAGAGTTCGTTTCCTCTGACATTCAGTTGTTGTTTTTTTATCTACGGAGGAAGAATGAATTGTAGATTATCATCAAATTTGGCCACTTTGAAATCGAATATTAATATATGTTTGTATATTTTTAGCACCGTGTCTTACTACCCGTTCTGGTTGTATGCGTATATACTGACTACGCTAGTGTGGTATAGATGAGGGAGGCTGCCACCATTTGAATGGAGGGATTGTGGAAAAACCATTTAGAAAGAATAATAATAATAATAATAATAAACACCGCGTCTTACTACCCGTTCGGGTTATATGCTTTAAATACTAATTACTCTATTGGATTAGGAATTGGGAAGGTCTAACTAGAGGAAGTGAACCCGCATTTGCGTGGAGGGAGAGTGGAAAACCATTTAGAAAAACCTCCCCCAGTTCACCCGACCGAGATTCAAACCTCGAACTCCTCGTCCTCAGCAGTCGAGCTCAACACGACCAGCGAGTTAGCCAACTACGCTATCGAGGCGGGTATTTAGAAAGAAACTTCCCTCAGTAAACCCAATTGGGATTTGAACTATCGACAGTTCACTCTATTGTGAGGGTGACGCCTTGGACCATTTGACCACCTATGCACGTCAATGGTGAGTTAACCAAACAGATTCATTAAGTGTGTTGGTTATTCCAAACACATTAAATAACACAACCAACTCTTAACCACTCAGCCCAGCGTTAAAAACATTACAAGTCTCCAATTTTGATAGAACAAGACACCCTTAAAATAATGAACTAACCTCCCCCATCCGTCCCCTGCATCACCTTAGTGGGGCAGAGAAGGACCAGAGCAAGATAAATATAGCCCCCAGCCCCTGGATAGTACCCACCCCACCAGGCCCTGGATAGTACTCACCCCACCAGCCCCTGGATAGTACTCACCCCACCAGCCCCTGGATAGTACTCACCCCACCAGCCCCTGGATAGTACTCACCCCACCAGCCCCTGGATAGTACTCACCCCACCAGTCCCTGGATAGTACTCACCCCACCAGTCCCTGGATAGTACTCACCCCACCAGTCCCTGGATAGTACTCACCCCACCAGTCCCTGGATAGTACTCACCCCACCAGTCCCTGGATAGTACTCACCCCACCAGTCCCTGGATAGTACTCACCCCACCAGTCCCTGGATAGTACTCACCCCACCAGTCCCTGGATAGTACTCACCCCACCAGTCCCTGGATAGTACTCACCCCACCAGTCCCTGGATAGTACTCACCCCACCAGTCCCTGGATAGTACTCACCCCACCAGTCCCTGGATAGTACTCACCCCACCAGTCCCTGGATAGTACTCACCCCACCAGTCCCTGGATAGTACTCACCCCACCAGTCCCTGGATAGTACTCACCCCACCAGTCCCTGGATAGTACTCACCCCACCAGTCCCTGGATAGTACTCACCCCACCAGTCCCTGGATAGTACTCACCCCACCAGTCCCTGGATAGTACTCACCCCACCAGTCCCTGGATAGTACTCACCCCACCAGTCCCTGGATAGTACTCACCCCACCAGTCCCTGGATAGTACTCACCCCACCAGTCCCTGGATAGTACTCACCCCACCAGTCCCTGGATAGTACTCACCCCACCAGTCCCTGGATAGTACTCACCCCACCAGTCCCTGGATAGTACTCACCCCACCAGTCCCTGGATAGTACTCACCCCACCAGTCCCTGGATAGTACTCACCCCACCAGTCCCTGGATAGTACTCACCCCACCAGTCCCTGGATAGTACTCACCCCACCAGTCCCTGGATAGTACTCACCCCACCAGTCCCTGGATAGTACTCACCCCACCAGTCCCTGGATAGTACTCACCCCACCAGTCCCTGGATAGTACTCACCCCACCAGTCCCTGGATAGTACTCACCCCACCAGTCCCTGGATAGTACTCACCCCACCAGTCCCTGGATAGAACTCACCCCACCAGTCCCTGGATAGTACTCACCCCACCAGTCCCTGGATAGTACTCACCCTCCCAGTCCCTGGATAGTACTCACGCCACCAGTCCTTGGATAGTACTCTCCCACCAGTCCCTGGATAGTACTCACGCCACCAGTCCCTGGATAGTACTCTCCCACCAGTCCCTGGATAGTACTCACGCCACCAGTCCCTGGATAGTACTCTCCCACCAGTCCCTGGATAGTACTCACTCCTGCAGCCCCTGGATAGTACTCACCC
Organism: Timema douglasi; assembly: GCA_901482245.1. Classification (NCBI taxonomy): domain Eukaryota; kingdom Metazoa; phylum Arthropoda; class Insecta; order Phasmatodea; family Timematidae; genus Timema; species Timema douglasi. Next base: position 44,440 of record CABEEJ010005192.1, read on the forward strand.
CACCAGTCTCTGGATAGTACTCACCCCACCAGTCCCTGGATAGTACTCACCCTCCCAGTCCCTGGATAGTACTTACCCTCCCAGTACCTGGATAGTACTCACCCTCCCAGTCCCTGGATAGTACTCACCCTCCCAGTCCCTGGATAGTACTCACCCCACCAGTCCCTTGATAGTACTCACCCCACCAGTCCCTGGATAGTACTCACCCCACCAGTCCCTGGATAGTACTCACGCCACCAGTCCCTGGATAGTACTCACCCCACCAGCCCCTGGATAGTACTCACTCCTGCAGCCCCTGGATAGTACTCACTCCTGCAGCCCCTGGATAGTACTCACCCTGTTCTGAGCCAACGATCTCTCCCCAATGTGCTCCTTGTTTTGTCTTCGTCCCCCCAGTACTCCAGCATGTTGCAGTATCCCCGCACCAGCAACTCTCCCGGGGACCCCATGGGGACCATGTTCCCTTCTGGATCGACCAGCTTCACCTAACATGGCACCACAATACAAACTACAACAATAATTAAGAATATCAATCCATTAACCAGCTGGTTTAGTGGCTGGAGCACCAAGCTATGAGCTTAGGCATCCATGGTTTGATTCCCGGCTGGTAGCTTGGCTATTTTTTTCGAAAGGGGAATGATCCCAACCGTCATCAGGGTTTGGTTAGTTAGGGTTAAGTTAGGTTAAGTTAGGTTAAGACCCACACCAGCTCCATAACAACTGGCATCACATCATATCATCGATGGCACGACATGTAGACGACCTCATATGGTGTACCCTGGGTAACGCTCTGTGCCACCAGAGCGGCTAATAGTCTACATATAAGGAACCCGAACCTGGATGTCATGTCCTTCCCGGTCATATGTGCCAAACAACAGTAATCTTTTTATAAGCTCTCTAAATTGCGAGTAATGGCATGCCATCACAATGACTTACTAGATACATTAATTTAATTCATAGATTAGTTGAAAGAGTTCCTTACAGAGATTATAAGATCCAGATATATTGTGTTTGTGCATATCAACAAGTTACCACGACTCGATATAAGCAGTGATACCAACCTCTATATGTTCGGACACACATCCCACTGTTTTGGTCACTTTATCCATAGGGTCATCCGGGAGAACTTGGAATGTCAGAGGCCCCGTTTCTGTCATTCCAAATACCGACTGGAATAAACAAAATGCAGATATAAGCATTCAATAATAATATACACAATCTAGCTCGTAGCTAAACATATGTAACTGAACATGTTAGTTTGTAAGATGATTTGGTCAAATGATGGCCTCGCGATAGAAACCGTTCAAATCTGGACCTTGACCTATGTTCTCTCAGATATCCTTAAATGCCTGGTTTAGTATTGTCTTTGGTATCCAAATCACTTTGGCCCCGAACCCAGGACACCAGATAACATTTGAAAAATGGAGCTTCAATCGAGACAGACTTGTAGACTCGTCCTTAGCGAGTTTCCTCTGTTCAAGAGAAATAACTTTCTATAGATTAGTCCAATACAATTTTCTCTCTCTTCTAATTCAAACCTTTATTTCACCTTAAATCTTTAATCTGAGTTTTATAAAACTTGTCGAACACACAAGCTTAACTTCCCACAGTAGCGTTCCCTCAACAAGAATAATAATGTTTACAATTCCTAAATTCCTCAAGAAAATAAAATAGAAATATTAACTAAATGGCAATCCTTTATTATTTTTTTTGCTTTAATATAAATTTTCATTTACAGGTAAGACTAAAAAACTAATAGTTATAAACAACGGATTAAAACATTTAAACATTAAGCATCGAATACTCATCATATTTTACTTCAATTCGAAAATAAAATTTCAGATTTGATGATTACAAAGCTTCGTCAATAAAAAGTATGTATAGTTAAAATATATTTAACATTTTATCCCGATCTTATATCTATTATTTTTTTTTGAATCCTTGAATCTTGAACATCCTTCATGATCTGAAGCTTCAAAGGATCCTTACGTACTGCTCTAGTGACCCTGAGAGGTGAGTCAATACTCACAGTGACCCTGAGAGGTGAGTCAATACTCACAGTGACCCTGAGAGGTGAGTCAATACTCACAGTGACCCTGAGAGGTGAGTCAATACTCACAGTGACCCTGAGAGGTGAGTCAATACTCACAGTGACCCTGAGAGGTGAGTCAATACTCACAGTGACCCTGAGAGGTGAGTCAATACTCACAGTGACCCTGAGAGGTGAGTCAATACTCACAGTGACCCTGAGAGGTGAGTCAATACTCACAGTGACCCTGAGAGGTGAGTCAATACTCACAGTGACCCTGAGAGGTGAGTCAATACTCACAGTGACCCTGAGAGGTGAGTCAATACTCACAGTGACCCTGAGAGGTGAGTCAATACTCACAGTGACCCTGAGAGGTGAGTCAATACTCACAGTGACCCTGAGAGGTGAGTCAATACTCACAGTGACCCTGAGAGGTGAGTCAATACTCACAGTGACCCTGAGAGGTGAGTCAATACTCACAGTGACCCTGAGAGGTGAGTCAATACTCACAGTGACCCTGAGAGGTGAGTCAATACTCACAGTGACCCTGAGAGGTGAGTCAATACTCACAGTGACCCTGAGAGGTGAGTCAATACTCACAGTGACCCTGAGAGGTGAGTCAATACTCACAGTGACCCTGAGAGGTGAGTCAATACTCACAGTGACCCTGAGAGGTGAGTCAATACTCACAGTGACCCTGAGAGGTGAGTCAATACTCACAGTGACCCTGAGAGGTGAGTCAATACTCACAGTGANACCTTACTCCTAGACCGCCAGGTCACCGAGAGATAATAGAAATCCATTTAGAAAAAAAAAACACCTCAGTGCACCCAGACAAGATTCTGACCACGATCACCCCGTCATCAGCTGTCCAGTCTATTTCTAGAGTAGCCGACACCTTAGACCAGGCAAGTTCAACCTTTCCCCAACTGAGGGCCGCACGAGTTCTTGGGGAATTAGCCGAGGGACACAGATGAGCTTTATAATACCTAATTCCAAAATATGGTGCACATACATACACACATACAAGTCCGACATCTTAGCTCAGCTGGAAGCGTGTCTGTCTACTGAACTAAGAGTCCCGAGTTCAATTCCCGGCATGGCCAAAAAATGTATTATTGGTGAATTAATGACCGAGGACTGGATGTTGTGTCTGTCCTAGTCTTAAGTTATATTATAAGGCGTATGAAGCTACGGCCGACCGGTGGTGGGAAACCTATGGACACAGGCTGGAAACGGTAAAGGACGGGAAATATATTAAATTAAACAATGGAAGGAGAGAAGAGCGAGGCTTACACACTTACACACTTACCGATGATGATGATATCTAGAATATAGCTTCCAATAATATTGAAACATAAAGTCGAGAGCAGGTTTCGCTAGTAGACTTACTTCTCTTGTTGAATAGCTCTAAGAGTGAAGTCCGCACTGACGCTAGGAGATGGCAGCACTAGCGTGGCTCCGAACTGCATCGCGGTGAGTACGCCAACCACGCTGCCGAATACATGGAAGAGCGGTAGGGGCAGGCATATCCTGTGTTGCTGAGGATTAAACAGTTTTGTGACAGTTACACTCTTACAATCATCGCGAGATCCACTTCAGTGGCCGCACAGTCTGAGGTGTCATTGTCGTGTTAGGCTAGAATGGGGATTGGAGCTTTGCCGGGTGCACTGAGGGTGGTTTTTCACAAAATTGTTTTCCACTCTCTCTCCACTCTAATGAGACTACAGTTCCTCTGAATTCAATCGTCCTCATTCCTAGCTCATTAGTGTAATTAGCGCATAGGCGTATAACCTGAACAGGTAGTAAGACGCACTGATAAAAATAATCACCATGAGGATGTTAGGAGTAAAGAATGAACTTGACAATGGACTAAAAGCTAAGTTTTCATTGAGATGATGATGATTATTATTATTATTATTATTATTATTATATTATTATTGGCCCCGTGTCTTACTACCCGTTCGGGTTATACGCACGTACGCTAATGTGTAATGGTAGGGTGATTGTGAGATGAAATGAAGGACCTACAGTTTAACGTGGAATCCGAACCACGGTAGAGGCCTGGCATTCCCCACATTCACAAGATGTCTTGTCAGAGGTGAAGGAAGGGTTTGGTAATCAGATAAATCTGTGCCGGGACCGAGGATTGAACCCCGGACACCCAACACAGAGGTCTGACACCTTACCCCTAGACCGCCAGGTCACCTTTGAGTCATTATTGAATTATATCGTAATTATAGATATTTTTTTGGTGTTATAATTCTATTTTCTGGATAGTTCAGTCAGTGAAATAGTTCTGTTGTGGATTTTTTTTAAGAATTCTTGGTTTTTTTTAGCATCTTAACGTCTATTTGGGCTATACACAAATGTACTAATTAGTAATCAAGCTGATCTGTTAAGGATTAGGAAGGTTGAATTAGATGAGGTGTGTCCGCATTTTCATTGAAAACTGTTGAGGACAAGCCGTCCTCAGTACACCTTGCCGGGATTCGAACCCTGATTTCCCGGTCACCGGCAATACACTGCGATGCAAGCGTGACACCTTAGACCGTTTGACCACAGAAACGGGTAGTTCCTGTCGCTACTGTGCTCGGAACTATCTGTAATATAAAACCTTATCATGGATTCAAATCAGAGTTGGGGTCAAGTCCATTATTTTACTATTCGAATCTTGAATCCGAATCTTCATCAAACTTTCGAATATCGAATCTTGGAAAAAATTATGAACTTCAGAGGAAATATAAATCTAATGGAATAAAATAAAATACAAATAGTAACTAAATGTTAATATTAATTACAACATTCTTACATTCAGTTAAGTGTTGAATGAATGGTCTGGGGCCTGGTTGTTGAACTCATCCTATAATTGGATTGGTTCTGAACCACCAATAAGTAGTTTTAAATGTTTAGATCAAATTTCAATTTAAAATTTGGAAGGAAAAAAAAAACAATATTTTTTTAAGAAGTTGAGTCTCAACTTCATTATTTTCTCAAAACTTCAAAGCTTGAGGGTTTGATGTAGTCGAGGGTCTCATCCATAATTAAAACCCTACCCTGGCAGAACAGTGGTTTATCACTCTCGACCAGTGAGAAGAGGACCCCACCTTGTGTTTAAGGTTCATCCGTTTGCCGATGTAGTACGAGTTGTTGACCAAGGTGTGATGGCTGAGAAGTGCCGCTTTAGGAGTCCCCGTCGTGCCCTACGGAGGAACGTGGTCCCAACCATTAACAAACCTAAGATACGGCCCTTTCTATGAAACTTAGATAATGAGGGATATATAGAGCTGAGCAGATTTACAACATATTGTTTAGTTTTATATTATTATTATTATTAGCACCGCGTCTTACTACCCGTTCGGGTTATACGCACTTACACTAATGTGTAATGGTAGGGTGATTGTGAAATGAAATGAAGGACCTACAGTTTAACGTGGGATCCGAACCACGGTGGAGGCCTGGCATTCCTCACATTCACAAGATGTCTTGTCAGAGGTGAAGGAAGGGTTTGGTAATCAGATAAATCTTTGCCGGGTTTAGTTTTATAAAGATATGGCTAAGTTACACTTTTTTACCAACTCGAATCCCCATTGTTTTTATTTTAATAAAGAATATCGAAACCGAAACTTAAGCACATGTGGTAAATAGAGACGTGCAAGACTCGTAAATATCTTAAAAATTCAAGAAAAAAATTTATCTCGATCTTGTCTTGAAAGTTAAATAAATGAATCTCGAAAATTTGAGAATTAAAAAACCGCACATAATAACCCTAATCAATTTAAAAAATCAAAGCAGGAATTTATTATTTCCAATAATAACATAATAACTCAAAAATAGGCCACAATCCCCCCTCCAAACCAGCCTTCATTAAGAAATGCTTTGGTCATAAATATTGTTTTTCAATATCGAACTTTGGTGACCTGGCAGTCTAGGGGTAAGGTGTCGAACTTCTGTGCTGGGGTCCGGGGTTCAATCCTTGGTCCCGGCACAGATTTATCTGATTACCAAACCCTTCCTTCACCTCTGACAAGACAACTTGTGAATGAGAGGAATTCCAGGCCTCCACCGTGGTTCGGATCCCACGTTAAACTGTAGGTCCTCCAGTTCATCTCGCAATCACCCTACCATTACACATTAGCGTAAGTGCGTACAACACGAACTGGTAGTAAGACGCGGTGCTAATAATAATAATAATAATGTCAAACTTTGACAATATAAGCTGCTATACATATACTATAAAATTAAATTATAAATGGTGCTCATTTTATAATAAAGAAGATTGACAAAACTAAAGAAAAAGGAAAAATAAATTTGATGAAGAATGCCCATCTAGGGAAAGAGGAAAAATGTGGGAAGAATTCAATGCACATTTTTCCTCTTTTCCTAGACGGGTTTTCTTCATAAAATTTATTTTTCCCTTTTCTTTAATTTTATCAATTTCCATTATTATAAAATTATTTAGCCATTGGGCCCCCTCATTTTTAAACAAATGGTGTTCGTTGTAATTCCCTATCATTATTTTATCAATTCCATTTAAATGTGTATGAGTTATATCTCAATATCCAAGGAGTGGATTGTAGCCATAGCAACGCTTCTAGCACATGCTCGATTTGAAGCGTTTGAATGAAGACTGACCGATGTGAAGTGGATGGTACAGCCTTGATCCGACTGGATCCTATCCTGCAGTTCTGCTAACCTGATGATGGATTCTTTTGATCCCGCATCCATGATATCCTCATATTGGAACACGCCCCTAACAGAGAGGAAACACAGAGTCAGTAAAACTACGGTTACATGCTGGGAGGGGGGCAGGAAGGTGTGCAAAGTCAAATTCTTCAATTCTTAACTAGCCCGAATATCAAATATTTTTTATCTGTTTATGTAAACCATCAGGGTGGTTCCACATCAATGACTCACGGCAGATGTTGGTCTGTCATGACGATGACGGACTTGAGGCTGGGCACACTCTCACTGCTCAGCCGCCCTGGCCGAGCCTTGCCGAGCTCCGGTGACACTTGCGACAGAATCTGGTGAAAGTTCTGGGTCTTGGACGTGTCGGCCATCACGAGGGCCTTCAACCCCACCTTGTTGATACAGTACCTTAGCTCCGGGCTCTGGTAGGCTGGGTTGATGTTCACCTGCAAGTGTTACGCGACCTCACCAAGTGTCCACAGGCGATTGTCGAGTCAACCTTGCTTGATAATTGCTCGTGTAAAACGCCCAGTAAAAAAAAATACCGTAAAATACTAATTTTGACTAAATTACAATTTAAAAATCAAGTAGCCAAAGCTATTATATTTGTTTTAGTGAGGATTTACTCGCATCTACAGTAGCTCCATGGCTTCTTTGGTGTTGACTGACAGCTGACTTCTGACAGTCAACATTTAGGTATATACCTACATTTTGACTGTCAAAAGTGATAGCTGATAAACACATGTTTTTTGCAGATCATCTGGTTAGGGGTATGTAATTTGGCCTGGTAACTTTTTAAAGCCATCAGCTGTCGGTCAGCACCAAAGAAGCCATGGAGCTACTGTAGATATCATATTCTGAAAATGGAAAAATGACACCTGGACACGGGAATCGAACCCAGGACCTTTGACTTGGTACGCCACTGCTCTAACCACTGAGCTATCCAGGAACTGTCCCGTGCCCAGTCATTCTTCACTAATATTTTAAGGCAGAGTCTGTGATGGACATGCGGAAATCATCGGCTACAAATGTATGATTTACTAAGATTACGAGCTATATAAATCACACATTTGTAACCGACGATTTCCGCATGTCCGTCACAGACTCTGCCTTAAAATATGAGTGAAGAATGACTCTAGGCACGGGACAGTTCCTGGATAGCTCAGTGGTAAGAGTATCGACGTACTAAGTCAAAGGTTCCGGGTTAGATTCCCGTGTCCAGATGTCATTTTTCAATTTTCAAAATATAAATTACAATTACTTAAAGTCTAACTAGTATATTCTATTGTTAGAAAAAGTTTCTGTGTGTATTTATATTTGCTTATGAAACTAATATTGTGTAGTGGTTCACTATTATTAAAATTATAGATGTGCTAGAAGTACCTTTATGACGGATATAATGTTAAATGTTTTCAAAATATGACCAGATCTGTTAAAAATAAATATTTAACTGTCTTGAAGAGGTGCAAACGTCCAACCAGTGATGACAACAGAAAGTGCGGGAGTTGAGTCCTCACCAGTGTGAGTCCAGCTCGAGCCGCCGCGAAGCTTGTGATGTACCACTCACTGCAGTTGGTGCTCCAGAGCCCCAACCTGTCCCCGGGTTGCAGACCAATCTCTAGGAGACCTGCGGCCAGTCTGTCTGCCTGCACCCACAACACTAGTGGCATCAGTCGCGTCGGTTGTTAGTGGCTTAGTTTAGGAGAGAAACGATCAGTACCGGTACTATTGGTAATTGTAGAGAATGTGTGTTGAGCTCAATCAAGTTGCAGTGATTGTGTGTTGAGCTCAATCAAGTTGCAGTGATTGTGTGTTGAGATGCATCTAGTTGCAGTGATTGTGTTTTGAGATAATTCTAGTTGCAGTGATTGTGTTTTGAGATGCATCTATTTGCAGTGATTGTGTTTTGAGATGCATCTAGTTGCAGTGATTGTGTTTTGAGATGCATCTAGTTGCAGTGATTGTGTTTTGAGATG
>CABEEJ010005193.1:7150-30311 GCA_901482245.1 Timema douglasi
GGGGGGGGGGGTGCCTGCCCGGAAATGCCTGCACGTCCCTACACCCCAATATTTGCTCTTTAACGGTAAAAATCCCCCTTCAATATATTATCTAGTTCAGCGATTTATAAATCGGTGTGCTTCGAAGGATCTGCAGTTGGGGGGAATCAAAAAGGAATAAAAATAAGTATTTTTAAATGCATGATTCTAATAATTATTCTTTTAAAACCCCATATTTTAGAATTTTACTATTGAGCTTTAAAACACTCGTATTTTAATGATAAAATCTCTCCTTAAAAGCCCCGATGATGTGCCTTTACAATTTTAGTATCTCTTATAGGTTGTCGTGAGATTGGAAAAAAAAGAGGTTATCGCCGCCTTCAGTTGAATGATTTGTTTCTCGCAAGATTTAAGTTACAATTTTATAGGTAATATAACCGGATTTGTGTGTAAGGAAGGATCCACCCTCAATAGATCCGACCAGGATTCGAACCACGGCTTCTCCGTCATCAGCGGGACAGTCTTTACCAGAGAGTGACGCTTTAGACCTCATTGAATGTAGAATAAGTCAATCCTAAAGTCTGTTCAGCGTAGGAATTGTTTTCTGAAAGGCCCTTTTTCCCTACCAGAAATCTACTATATAGTAGGATATTGGTGGGAAAAAAGACCTTTCAGAGAGTAATTCCTACCGTGAATGGAGTATACCTTGCCTTTTGCCGTTGTTTAGTGGCGCCGCGCCTCAATACTCTCAACCAGGTGACCTTCAATAATATTCCACATTCGCTTTACCTACTGTGGGTCATATCGCGAGGGGAAAGCAAGGAAAGTCCCTCCTACCTGATGTACTTGCGGTGTTCGTTCACGGGCACGAAGTACTCGTCGTAAGGGTCGTTGTAACCATCCCCGGCGTCTTCGCCCTCTTTCTTCACCGGGATACCGTTGACGCCGTTATTGGCGTCGTGGCGCTTCTCGTCAGTGGAGTAAGGTTTCAGGTTGACCAACTCCAGGTTCACCGCCTCGGCGACGTCTTTTTCCTTGGCGTCAGCGTCTAGTTTCACCTCCGTGAGCATGCTGGTGTCGACGGCGGGCACCGCGTCTTCGGGCGGAAGGGGGGCGTCGTTGTGTCCCGCGTCCTCCGAGGGGTCGTGGAACGCCGGGTTGTCGATTCCTCCTCTGGGTGGTGTGTCCGCTCGGGTGGAGGGGACCAAGGTGGAGTGGTCGGTAATGTTTGTCGCGGGGTCGACGCCTGGACCGGCGTCACCACCGCCTCCGCTGCTGGAACCTGTCATGTCGACGCGAAGATCTTCGAGGTTCCGGGAAATTATTGAGGGGGGATGAGGGAATGGGGGGGGGGGGTTNGCTTCTATGGTGCTGACTGACAGCTCACAGCTGACTGCTGACACTCAACATTTAGGTATATACCTAAATGTTACTGTCAGAAGTGACAGCCGATAAACACATGTTTTTGCAGATCATATGGTTCGGCGTAGGGATACGTAATTTGGTCTGGTAACTTTTCAAAGCCGTCAGCTGTCAGTCAGCACCAAAGAAGCCACGGGGATACTGTATATATATATATATATAATATTTAGCACCGCGTCTTACTACCCGTTCGGGTTATACGCTTTAAGTACTAATTACTCTAATGGATTAGGAATTGGGAAGGTTGAATTAGAGGAAGTCAACCCGCATTTGCGTGGAGGGAGAGTGGAAAACCATTTAGGAAAAACCACCCCCAGTTCACCCGACCGAGATTCGAACCTCGATCTCCCCGTCCTCGGCGGTCGAGCTCAACACGACAAGCGCGTTAGCCAACTACGCCACAGAGGCGGGTCATATATATAAATTTGCTATGTATGTATGAGTTATTAATTGAAATTTGTGTCTCAAAATTTATCAAAGGTTTCCATTCTTCATTATGAATTACTCTCAATGTAAGGGTACACAGTTAAAGAGGAGAAAGTTCAATTTTAACACAAATTGAGTCAGTGCTTCCATCTGTTAAACAATCATGAAACCATTCTAATAAAATTTTAATCATGCTTTTTTTTAATTTCTGTTAAATTTAATATGATTTTTTTTAAATATTTCCTGGGGTCCTTATGGAGTTTGAGATATTAAAGTCTTGGTGCTGGGAAATGTGTGTAACGTGACTTTCCTCATTTTTTTCCCTAGTACCCTACAATTGTGATATTTATCTCCGCCAATGTGGAAACACGATTTTTCAAATAAGGTGGGATGCAGGTAGACGCGAGTGAGGTCAGTATTTTGATATATTTTTTAACGAGATACTTTTTTTTGTCAAAATAAATCAAATATTGTGCTCCAGTAGAAACATAGAGTTTAAATTTATTCTTCTAGAAAAACAAGAATAGTCGAACTTGGCGTTTATTCCACGTAAACAAACACCTTTATAAGAAAACCAAAACAATTTAATATTTTTCGAATAAAAAAAATTACACCTGGACACAGAAATCGAACCCGGGACTTTTAGCTTAGCGCACCAATGCTCTTTTCGTCACTCATATTTTTAAGGCAGATTCTATGATGGACGTGTGGGTATCATTAGTAAAATCATTGACATCACAGCCACTGGTTGTGACTTTATCCCGTATTTAATCTTTGTTCTAGTTTAATTAATTGAAACAATGTATTTTCAACAATGTTATTTCATAAATAAATTTCTACGTTTGTACTGTATAAAAGTTGTTTTTTGCATTCTATAGAAAGTAAAAATTGAAAATCTAGCTCATTGTCGGTAAAGTGACCTGAAAAAGGATGGTTTCTATCGTGAAAATCAAAACCTAGTGGGAGTATTATGATGTAAGAAGACATTGTTGCAACGACACATACACACACACGTGCAGTGCTTACGTGTGTGATGTAAGTTTCAACAATGTTATTGTTATTAACTGCCATTTGCCACGCAAGGAAAATATTCTTTCCCAGACAAAGTAGGTATAGAAGATTCACATTAAGGTTAAACCTTTTAATAACGTGTAATATTCAATTACTTACAACAAAACAAACACAAATGCTACGATGCACCGCACATATATTCTCCATCCTTTGCCAAATTCGTAAAATATGTGAAACGGAATAGTATTCATTGTTGCAGGAACACTCCACCAAAGAGAATAAACGAAATAATATATACTGTTACAGAAACATATTGAGAAAAACAAATAGTAACTCTGTGCACCAAAAGGACATATCAATCAATTTCCCAGACCTCAATTTTTTTTTTTAATATTTACTAATATATCAGAAATTATTGGTTTTATAAAAAAAATATTTCAAATAAAGGTTTGTTATTTTTAATAGTATTACAACTTTTCAATGAAAGCTTATTTAGTGTCTCAAAAGTTGTGTAGATACGATCAAAATTGGAAATTTCAGCTTATGTAAAGTAACCTCGACCGTTTTCGTTGGAAAATGAGAACTGTCCTTTTGTTTGTATGGTTAAACAGTGGCTGGATACGAAATTTAAACAGAATCGTTAGAGCGGATTTTGAGAAAATGCATTATTTTTATTTTAGCTCTTAAGTAAACTACCCTTAGTTTTAGGTTTAAATAAATAATTCCAAACAATCCTTTGGGTAACCTTATGAAAACACTAGATAATAAGTTTTACCCTGATTGGTAAAATAGTTTTGGCTCCAGCCCGAGGTATAGACAAACAGACGGCGTCACGAAAAAAAAACAACAATTTTTCTATTTCAGGAGCTAATGAAACGTAGAAATTCATCAAAATCTCGAGCTATAATTTTTTTTTTACGATAATAATATTTTCTCTCTTCGAGGTGTCGTTATAAATTAAAAATGTAGGGTGGAAAGAAACCAGAGGTGAGATACATATATATTTTTTAAGTTTTTATAAAAAATACTTTTTTGGCTCAAAATAAATCAAATGTTTCTTCAGTATATAGATACGTTTAGTTAAATTTTTTATAATAGTAATTGCTAAACCCTTCCTTCGCCTCTGACAAGACATCTTGTGAATGTGTGGATTGCCAGGCCTCCACCGTGGTTCGGATTCCACGTTAAACTGTAGGTCCTCCATTTACGTCTCACAATCACCCTACCATTACACATTAGCGTAAGTGCGTATAGCCCGAACGGGTAGTAATACGCGGTGATAATAATTATAATATTAATAATTTAGTTGTGTTCGGCCCCGAATGGATCATTCTCTAGATACGACATAAGAAAGTGGTTTTAGTAAAGTTTAATCAGGAAGTCCCATACTCAAAGAGACTTGAGCTTTATTATAATCTAAGTAAATACCTTTCTATGAATAACATGATTATGTTAAAACTATTCTTTGCAACTTTCATTTTCCATAAAACAAGCTTCTTTTTTTTCGTGGTACTTTAAAAAAAATCAACGTACGATTCATAAATTATTTTGAATTATTCAAGGATAAATTGAAAACAAACTTCCAAAAATAAAGTGGGAGGAGAGGGCGGTTATATTTAAAAAGAAAAAAGTATAAGTGTTTGTTTCTTAATGTTTTAATTGGGGTGCCTAAATGGACCAAGGTTGAATCTCACTGACACATTTAGCAAGAGGCACGACACGACGTAACTTTTCGCGTGACGGGTTTCAGCCGGTAAAACACGATTTAAAAAAACTGACAGAAGAGTATTTCTTCTTCTCTTTATTATTATTATTATTACTACTATTATGATTATTAATACGCGGCGTACCCAAGCTAAAAATTGCCCAAGTCCACTATATTACCACCCGCTTCGGTTACTGAAGCGGGTAAAATATGGTTATGAGATTGTATGTTCTTAATTTGATGCCGTATTCGGAGTCGATACATTTTTTTACCGACCCTGACTCCACACCTTCGGGATTAACTATTACAAATGTGTAAACACTTGATACGGTAACACCCACCTCAGTGGCGCGGTTAGTTGACGCGCTAGATTCATGTTGAGCTAGACCACCGAGGATGGGGAGTTAGAGGTTCGAATCTTGGCCGGGTGAGCTGGGAGGTGAATTTTCCTAGTGGCTTTCCACTCTCCCTCCACGCAAATGTGGGTTCACTTCGTCTAAAAAAATGTAACCTAACCCATTAGCGTAGATAGTACTTAAGCGTATAACCTGGGGGGTAGTAAGACGTGATGCTAAATTAAAAAGAAATATGCATTAACTATACAAGTTAAGGCTCTTATATATAAAGAGAATTAAATTGGTAGCCGAACAATTGTTGTCGATAGAAACCTTCGTTTTCTGAAATTGAGGCTTCTCCTGGGGATTTTTTCCCCTCTAATTTCAAGTTGGTATAACTGCTCGCAGGTGATTAAACTCAGTCGGACACGCATCTAGTGATACCGGATAGTTACAGATTATTTAAAAAAATAGAACGTGTGCCAGCGTGTAAGTTATTATCAAAAGTTTTATTGACCAATGTAGATTGTGTTTCAAGAATGTGTCATCGCTTAATTGTTCTGTGGTATCATTTAATTTGGTGACTCAGTAATGGCTGGATAACGCACGAGTGAAAAAAAATAATGGCATCGGCGTGAATACGTGCTTCAATATATGAGATTGATTTTTCAAATTTGAGTTTTAATTACAAAAAAATAATTTGAAGCCTATATTTAAAGAAAAACTAAACTTGTATTGTCTCTTACTTTAAATGACGAAAATAAGTTTAAGGTGTTCGATAACAAGGTGTTTAGGAAGATTATTAGTCCATAAAGGGATAAAGCTACCGGGGATTGGAGGGGGTTACATTATGATGAGTTACATATATTATATCCATCACAAGATATTGTTAGGATAATCAAGTCTGGAAGATTTCGGTGAGAAGGACATGCAGCGCCAACGGGAGAATCTAGAACCGTGTTCCGAGAAATGAATGGCAAACCAATGGGAAGAGACCTTTAGAAAGAGCCAGACAAAGATGGGATAGCATTATAATGGACCTGAAATAGATAGGGTGTAATGAGGTGTACTGGATGGAACTAGCTCAAGATAGAGATAGGGTGTAATGAGGTGGACTGGATAGAACTAGCTCAAGATAGAGATAGGGTGTAATGAGATGGACTGAATAGAACTAGCAATAGATATAGATAGGGTGTAATAAGGGGGACTGGATAGAACTAGCTCAAGATATAGATAGGGTGTAATGAGATGGACTGGATAGAACTAGCTCAAGATAGATATATGGTGTACTTTTGTAATGAACTTTCAGGTTCCTAATGCCACATAGTAAGTAAGATACTAACATTAGTTTTGGTTACGTATAGCGCGCGTCTTACTACCAACCTGAGTGTTCTACATATTTACGTGAAGAGACAAGGGAAGCAACCATTTAGGGGAAAATATCCTCAGAAAATCCCAAGGTATTCAAACCCCAGTTTCTCTGGTCTAGAACAAGCAAACCAGATGAGACTGACTCCTTGAATCGCATGACCACTGGTACTGGTGTCAATAAAAATCATAAATGATATTGACTTGTCAATGAACTATAAGATAGTTTTAGCCTTTAAAATGTATAGATATTATCCAGTTCACATTTTTTTTTATAAAACTCCACTTGCTATTTGTTGCCATTTATATCATTTCACTTCCAACCAAAACTTTTATAATACAATTCCCTGTTGTTGTTTTTTGTTGTTTTTTTCAACTTTTTCAGAAAACATTTTAAAAATTCCCCCTTTAACTCCATTACAGTTTTGATTGATAGATGTATTTTTTCCCGTTTATTGTATTGATCACATTCGGTATTTAATGTTTTAGTTATTGTGTCCCTGTGTAAATGTGTCATGAAACAAACCTTGTAAAGTAAATCTCATGTCAATAGAATGTTATATCTAAACAATCAATTTTGTTAACGCTGAGAAACAAACTCTCTTACTTTTGTTTACATTTTTAGGTGCAGAGTTAATTAAATATTTAAATTCCCTGACTTTTTCCTGTTTTTGATTAAGTTTCCTGACATTCCCCTGTCCACCCTGACATCAAATAATTCAATGACTTTTTCAGAATTTCCATGCCTGTAGCCACAATTTTTTTATATATGTATAGGTTTCAAATTATTTCAAGGTGCCGGTATGATAAAAATGACACGTTTACACTGGAACGGATAACAGCTAACTTAAATATAATACAACTCGAACCTCCCCCTTACTGTATCTATCGTGCGTTGAAATCTCCTAGGATCCATACGGGGGTTTTCCTCTTTACTGTATCTATCATGCGTTGAAATCTCCAAGGATCCATACGGGGGTTTTCCTCATTACTAGTATCTATCGTGCGTTGAAATCTCCAAGGATCCATACGGGTTTTTCCTCCTTACTGTATCTACCTTGCGTTAAAGTTTCCAAGAATTCTCGCGTTCTTTTTTTTTTCCTGTGTCTATCGTGCGTTAAGGTCTACAATGATTCATTCTTGGGATTTTGTCCTCCTTACTTTACCTACCGTGCGCGTAAGTCTCCAATAATTTATATAGGCTCCCTTCCTTCCATTTCTTGGCAAGATGCTGACTAGGCGCAAACCACAAGGGACCGTTCTATCTTTCCTCCTTATACATTGACTCTAAGATGTTGGATGTAATGATAATGTACTAGAATGGGTACTAGATCTAATTTCACGTATTCATACGCCAAGTAATGTGATCTGCGGCTTTCACTTTTGATAGATATACATACAGACAATGTGGAAATCGACGTTATTGTCCGGAAATGGGTGGACGTAATTCAATTACAATTGAACACGTTGACCGCAGTTAAAAGATGAATGTGTGTTTCCTTAAAGGCCCTTTCTATGAAAATCGGACTGTGACTCTAAACCGGAAAAGATGAACGCTGGTCATCTCACCTTCTCGGTAAACGCTTATGATTTTCTTTCATCTTGTTTCATTTGAATAATATCGAGATGGTAATAGCTCTGTGTTATAATATATTTTCTCCTATTAACAACAGTGGGTTCCATCTTGGTTTGAAAATATTTCCTAAGCGTATTTGTGGGGACTGACAAGGTTCACATTCTATCCTCGATACAAAATTACCTTTATTTTCAAGAATATATACCCATTCATCCAGACACTTTAAAGACAAGTATAGTCTTCTGAAATTTCTCTTGTCGTAAAATGTCCTATTGTAAAGTTATACCTTGAGGTGTTCCCAAACAAAATGATTTCTCCTTAAGGTGCGGCAGAAGGGAGCGCAAGTATTTTTATTGTTTTTATAGCATTTCATTCTTTTTGGCCAAAATAAATCAAATATTTCTCCAGTAGCAACATGGATTTTAGTTTTCTGCACATTATAATATCAACAGATCTTGAATATCTGTCAAGGGTGTCCCGTAATTTTGTCAAAACTTTTTAAATAAAGAGAAAAAGTTTTGATAAAACTCCAGGACATCCTTGACAGATATTCAAGATCTGTTGATATTATCATGTGCAGAAAACTAAACTCTATGTTGCTATTGGGAAAATATTTTATTTATTTTGGCCAAAAAAAATGTTAATAAGAGAGAGGGGAAAGAAAACTACGAAAATTCTTATCTCAAGGTAAAGAGGAATGCTCGCTGCTAGTTCTCATTTATCTTTAAAAAAATCTGTTTCGAGCCTACAAAAATAAAAGCTTTATTTGTTAGAGGAAGGTTATATCTAAAGCCCTTTTTCATCTAGCCTAGTCTCATAGCTCCGCAAATATACTTGAAAACGCTTTAAAAATGAGTTAATTTTACATTTTAACACATTTTTTTTATAACAGTGTAACTCAAAATGTAAGATTGTTAAGAGAAAAAAAAGAGCCCCGTTGAAGTTTCTCGAACTTTATTTTCGTGTGAAACATATTTTGAAATAACGCATCGTTTAGTTAAATATTGCGTTAAAGCTGAACGATCCTCTTAAAATGAAAATTAATCAAGTTGCCATGCAACCAAATGTTTCAGGGCTTTAAACAATAGGGGGGCTGGGTAGGGGGGAGAGTACCCCCATGAATCTGCGTGCTTAGTTCTTAAGGTAGATTTTCCATGTAAAGACTAACTATTTAAAACTCACGGATTAGTGTTCCAAAGTTCAAAATATAAATATTAGGTTTTTTTGGGGGGAAATACCGGTGTTTTCCAGGATTTTCTCTGAAACTATAATTTAAAAAAATCGTGTTTCTCATATTACCTCGCCGGGTGGTAGATTTGTAATCCAAACGAATGACCTCCCTGCTAAGTGTGGAGATTGTCACGATAGGAAAAGGTAAACCAAGGATATTATTTTGTGTAAGGTTGAGTATAGACGAAGTGTATCCGCATTTGCGTGGAAATAAGAGTGAAAAACCTAAAAGACATTCAAATAAAAACATTCTTAATACATCCAACCGGGATTCAAACCCGTTCTACCCGTCATATGTACTACAATCCATTACGAGAGTGACGCCTTAGACCATTCGTCCATCGAAGCGGGTGATGGGTTACTAACGAGACATCTTTCGACGAATATCATAAAAATCCCACGCACTTTCATTTTTCGGAGGTTTTTTTTGTCTTTGAGAAAACTTTTGTCCTTGGAAAGAATACTTGTTTTTTCACGAATAACCATCATTAATTATTATTCATTGTATTATTATTGTCTAGACAACGTTCCGGTTTGTTTATAGACCTATCTATATAGTAATAATACGCCAAGCATTGCGTAACGATGTTAACACTACGTGACGTAAGTTAGTATTTTTCGTTACGTTTCATGATTGCAATCTTTTATTGTTTTGATTACGTGCGTTATTTCTGTGTAATGTGACGGTGTAGCCGAGCGACCTTGAACTGAGGTAAGGACAGCCTCTGCGCGTCTTCACTGGAGCGGTTATCCCAGAACGTCCGGAAACAGGTTATTTTGTTTTATTATTAGTATTTGTTAATGAGTTTTTGTCTTCATTCGTTGAAGAAAGATTTGTTTTAAGTTAATAGCTTTTTTCTATGTAAGCGACGGAAGAATGTATAGATGGACGCGCGGATTAAACGTCAGTCTCGTCTAGTTTTGGTTTGCCGTTGCATTGAGGAGGAAGGAATTCGAATATCGGCTGGGTTCAATGTGGGTGGTTCCCTCCCCCCAACACCTCACCCAAAGGTGTTCCGACCGCTACCTCCGCGAAAGTGTGAGAGCATTTCATTTCAATCCGACCTTTCTCATCCTTAATACATTAACGTTATTAGTTATTATAATTATTATTATTACCACGTCTTACTACCCGTTCGGGTTATACGCACTTACACTAATGTGTAATGTTAGGGTGATTGTGGGATGAAATGGAGGACCTAAAGTTTAACGTGGGATCCGAACCACGGTGGAGGCCTGGCATTCCTCACATTCACAAGAAACGTTATTAGTAAATATACGTTCAACCCGAAAGGAGCAGTGAAACGCGGTGTTTGAAAAAATAAAAATATATTAAAATAAAGTTATCTAAAATATTTCATAAATTAAACTCATTTATTTACTAAGCGGTGACCTGGTGGTCTAGGGGTAAGGTGTCAGACTTCTATGCTGGCGGCCGGGGTTCAATCCTCGGTCCCGGCACAGATTTATCTGATTACCAAACCCTTCCTTCACCTCTGACAAGACATCTTGTGAATGTGGGGAATGCCAGGCCTCCACCGTGGTTCGGATTCCACGTTAAACTGTAGGTCCTCCATTTCATCTCACAATCACCCNCTTCACCTCTGACAAGACATCTTGTGAATGTGGGGAATGCCAGGCCTCCACCGTGGTTCGGATCCCACGTTAAACTGTAGGTCCTTCATTTCATCTCACAATCACCCTACCATTACACATTAGCGTGAGTATAACCCGAACGGGTAGTAAGACGCGGTAATAATAATAATAATAATAATAATTTACTAAGCCAACTCAATAAAATTTGAATGGATTTTATTTTCAAGATTTTATTTATTTTTAGAGAAAACTTCTACGTAATAATAAGGTTTTTTTTAGGCTTATACTAAGAATAAATCTAATGAGTAATTCTAAGAGGAAATACCAAGGTATTATCTTTGAGAGACGGTGGGAACTACTTTTCTTAGAAAACCCATATATGATGTCCACAACCGGTATTTCAACTAATGAGCTTCCGGGTTAAGAGTTGGGTGGGCCAGTCTAACGCGCCGGTGTTTACCTAGCATTACCGATGTGTTTATCTATAAAATAAACACTAAACTGATGCTGTATATTATTATAAACAAACCCGCCTCGGTGGCGTAGTTGGCTAACGCGCTTGTCGTGTTGAGCTAGACTGCTGAGGACGGGGAGATCGAGGTTCGAATCTCAGGTCAGGTGAACCGGGGGATGTTTTTCCTATATTGTTTTCCACTCTCCTTCCACGCAAATTCGGGTTCACTTCCTCTAATACAACCTTCCTAATCCATTAGAGTAATTAGTACTTAAAGCGTATAATCCGAACGGGTAGTAAGACGCGGTGCTAAATATTATTATTATTATTAATTATTATTATAAACAAGTCATTATAAGGTGGGTATAAATGGAACGCGACAAAAAGCCAGTGTTTTTTACCGGTCTTTTTTTTTATAGTGAAACGCGTTTTGGCCAAAATAAACCAAATATTGCTCCATTAGAAACCAAGAGTTTAATTTACTTCACTCGGTGATATCAACGGTTGTTGAATATCTGTCATGAACATGGCGGCACTAGATGAGAAACTTTTAAATGAAGTGATAAAAAGTTGTCATTAAATTCCAGAACACCCTCGACAGATATTCAACAACTGTTGATATCACCGTGTGAAGAATATTAAATTCTGGTTTCTACTGGAGAATTATTTTATTTTGGCAAAAAAAAAAAGAAGTTTTTGTTTGAGAACTGAAAAAAACCGGGTCGAACGTCAGTCAACCCTGTAGCCGCCTCGTTAAAGAAAAGGACTATTGTTTTAGTTGTTTAAAATTTTAATTAATCTAGATTGTATCTCTTAATAGCTTTTATCCTTTGATGTTTTAATTTTATTTTATTTTTGCACCTCGTCTTACTACAAGTTCGGGTTATACGATTATGTACTAATTACGCTAATGGTTTTAAGAATCGAATACTATTTAGGAATAAAAATTCATTAATATCATTAAAGTCCATGTTCTTTTTAAATATAAGATAGTTTTTTGACACGGATCAAACTCAGAATGGCCTGGAAAATTTTTGGAATCCTCAAGAAATTTTGTTTCCAAAATTGAGTAAACACAAAAAATACAATTATTTTTTCCTATCATAATTGATAACATTTTACTATTTTATTATTATTGTTTTATAGTTATTGATAATATCGATCAAACGTGACAGCTGTAGATCACATAGCTTGACGTATGAATACGTTACAGTAGATCTACAAACACTTATATCGGTCTGTCGTGTTGAGCTCGATTGCTGAGGATGGGGAGATCAAGGTTCGAATCTCGGTCGGGTGAACTGGGGGGTGGTTTTTCCTAAATGGTTTTCCACTCTCCCTCCACGCAAATGCGGGTTCACTTCCTCTAATTCAACCTTCCCAATCCCTAATCCATTAGCGTAATTAGTACTTAAAGCGTATAACCCGAACGGGTAGTAAGACGCGGTGCTAAATAATAATTATTATAATAATAACTTATATCGGTCAGATAAGTTTATTCATACAGGGTGACCTGGCGGTCTAGGGGGTAAGGTGTGAGACTTCTATGCTGGCGGCCGGGGTTCAATCCTCGGTCCTGGCATAGATTTATCTGATTACCAAACCCTTCCTTCACCTCTGACAAGACATCTTGTGAATGTGGGGAATGCCAGGTCTCCACCGTGGTTCGGATCCCACGTTAAACTGTAGGTCCTCCATTTCATCTCACAATCACCCTACTATTACACATTAGCGTAAGTGTGTATAACCCGAACGGGTAGTAAGACGCGGTGCTAATAATAATATTAATAATAATTTATTCATACAAAACTTTGTCAGTATAAACATAAATCCTCTATAAAATATTTTTTTGTAAAGACCTCAGCAACCTACAGACTCTCCGTCTCGCCAACCAGTAGGTTTTTTTTTTCAAGGTCGTTGAAAGTCATCGAAACTGGAACAGTCGGGTACCGCAGGTTCTGCTCGACAGCTTTTCCTTGCGAGCTCTACTTTCATGATTATACAACAAGTACGCTCGAGTCGACATCATAGTTATCGTTCCCATATGCAAGGCGTCTTACCACCCATCCGCGCTAGAAGTGTGTTGACAAGGGTATAACTTTGAGAAAATATACCCGCATTCGTGAGGAAGGAGAGCGGGGAGTACTTTAGGGTGAAAAAAACCTCAGTAGATCCGACTGCGATTCGAACCCCCAATCTCCACGTAATTAGCAGGTTAGTAGTTTAATAGACGAGTGACACCTTAGACTATTCATCCACTGAAGCGGATCTGATCTTTGGTTTGTAAAAGATTTATTAAAGGGGTTCAAAACCCATGTTTATTCTTACTTATTGATAGTGTATTTATATAAGTTGTATTTTAATTAAAGAGGGGATGGTAGGAATTGAGAAAAAGGGGCAGTGCTTTTGCAGTTTTTCTAGCAAACAATTTCTCTAAGTAAAATAAATCAAATAATTTTCCAGTTGAGAACTAAAGTTTAATGTTATTAACAAGGTGATATCAACAGTTGCTGAATATCTGTCAAAGGTGTCCTGGAATTTAATGACAGCTTTTTCTCTTCATTTAAAAAGTTTCTCATCTAATGCCGCCATGTTCACGACAGATATTAAACAACTGTTGATATCAACATGTGGGGGAAATTAAACTCTGGGTTTCAACAGGATTTTTTTTTTTTTGCCTAGACAAATTGTTTGCTAGTAAAAGTGCAAAAACACCGACCCTTTTCTTGTGTCTTCTTCCCTCTCAACCACAGCCCATGTCATTACTAAAACATTTAGACCAAATCACGAAGTATTCTCTAGTTATGGTGAGACGGGCTCTTAACACGTCTGGTTCTAGCTGTATTACCTACCTAAGTTAGGTGTTATCTGTGAGGTGAGACGAGCTCTTAACACGTCTGGTTCTAGCTGTATTACCTACCTAAGTTAGGTGTTATCTTTGGAGTGAGACGGGCTCTTGAGGCGTCTGGTTCTAGCTGTATTACCTACCTAAAGTTAGGTGTTATATGTGGGGTGAGACGGGCTCTTAAGACGTCTAGTTCTAGCTGTATTACCTACCTAAGATAGGTGTTATTTGTGGAGTGAGACTGGCTCTTAAGTCGTCTGGTTCTAGCTGTATTACCTACCTAAGTTAGGTGTTATCTGTAAGGTGAGACGGGGTCTTATGACGTCTGGTTTGAGCTGTATTAACTACCTAAGTTAGGTGTTATCTGTGGGGTGAGACGGACTCTTAAGAGCGAAAATATAATTAACAGCACTAGCACAAGTAAAAAAGCTAATTTTGACTACTATTTATCTTTCAATAAGATCAGTCCTGAGATGAGAAAGTTAACGCCATCTTTTTTTCTAAACAAACATAATTTGTTATTGCTACAAACTGGAAGTAACCGTATTTCATTTCTCAAGGAAGGAAGCCGTTCTGTTATTGTTGAAGACAATGGAGCAACGGCCTAGCGTTGTGCATTCCTACAGGATTGCGGGATGGGAAACTTCGTGGGATATGACAACATTTCGTGCCCATGGCCGAGTGGGTAGATAAACCAACTACAGATACAAGGGATGTCTTAAAATAGCATTTTAAATGTTTTTTAGATGTCATTAAAATACAGTAGATTCTTGATTATCTAAATCGATTAAGGAGACATTGCAAGGATATTCAAGGAGACATTGCAAGGATATTCAAGGAGACATTGTAAGGATATTCAAGGAGATATTGACAGGATATTCAAGGAGACATTGCAAGGATATTCAAGGAGATATTGACAGGATATTCAAGGAGACATTGCAAGGATATTCAAGGAGATATTGCAAGGATATTCAAGGAGACATTGAAAGGATATTCAAGGAGACATTGCAAGGATATTCAGGAAGACATTGAAAGGATATTCAGGGAGACATTGAAAGGATATTCAGGGAGGCATTGCAAGGATATTCAATGAGACATTGCAAGAATATTCAAGGAGACATTGCAAGGATATTCAAGGAGACATTGCAAGGATATTCAAGGAGACATTGCAAGGATATTCAAGGATACATTGAAAGGATATTCAAGGAGACATTGCAAGGATATTCAAGGAGACATTGCAAGGATATTTAAGGAGGCATTGTAATGATATTCAAGGAGACATTGCAAGGATATTCAAGGAGACATTGCAAGGATATTCAAGGAGACATTGCAAGGATATTCAAGGAGACATTGCAAGGATATTCAAGGAGATATTGAAAGGAGATTCAAGGAGTCATTGCAAGGATATTCAAGGAGACATTGAAAGGATATTCAAGGAGACATTGCAAGGATATTCAAGGAGACATTGCAAGGATATTCAAGGAGACATTGAAAGAATATTCAGGGAGACATTGCAAGGATATTCAAGGAGACATTGAAAGGATATTCAAGGAGACATTGAAAGGATATTCAATGAGACATTGCAAGAATATTCAAGGAGACATTGCAAGGATATTCAAGGAGACATTGAAAGGATATTCAAAGAGACATTGCAAGGATATTCAAGGAGACATAGCAAGGATATTCAAAGAGACATTGCAAGGATATTCAAAGATACATTGAAAGGATATTCAAAGAGACATTGAAAGGATATTCAAGGAGACATTGCAAGGATATTCAAGGAGACATTGAAAGGATATTCAAGGAGACATTGCAAGGATATTCAAGGAGACATTGAAAGGATATTCAAGGAGACATTGAAAGGATATTCAAGGAGACATTGAAAGGATATTCAAGGAGACATCGAAAGGATATTCAAGGAGACATTGATAGGATATTCAACGAGACATTGAAAGGATATTCAAGGAGACATTGCAAGGATATTCAAGGAGACATTGCAAGGATATTCAAGGAGACATTGAAAGGATATTCAGGGAGACATTGCAAGGATATTCAAGGAGACATTGAAAGGATATTCAAGGAGACATTGAAAGGATATTCAATGAGACATTGCAAGAATATTCAAGGAGACATTGCAAGGATATTTAAGGAGACATTGAAAGGATATTCAAAGAGACATTGCAAGGATATTCAAGGAGACATTGAAAGGATATTCAAGGAGACATTGAAAGGATATTCAAGGAGACATCGAAAGGATATTCAACGAGACATCGAAAGGATATTCAAGGAGACATTGCAAGGATATTCAAGGAGACATTGAAAGGATATTCAAGGAGACATTGCAAGGATATTCAAGGAGACATTGAAAGGATATTCAATGAGACATTGCAAGAATATTCAAGGAGACATTGCAAGGATATTTAAGGAGACATTGAAAGGATATTCAAAGAGACATTGCAAGGATATTCAAGGAGACATTGAAAGGATATTCAAGGAGACATCGAAAGGATATTCAACGAGACATCGGAAGGATATTCAAGGAGACATTGATAGGATATTCAAGGAGACATTGAAAGGATATTCAAGGAGACATTGCAAGGATATTCAAGGAGACCTTGAAAGGATATTCAAGGAGACATTGCAAGGATATTCAAGAAACACGGATAATCCAAACGAGGGGTATCCGTGTTAAAAATCATCAAGTCAACTTTATTTATTATCCAAGTAACAGGGTTTGTAGAAAAGTCACACTCAAGGCGGTGTTATTTTTATAAAAACCAGGCTTGATTTGTAGAATGTTACATCTGTGTATGTGATATGTTCTCTCCCACTCTGTCCCCATTTGACCAATCATACATAGACTCTGCTCTACACACCTCGCATGTTAAGGTTTGTTCGTTGATATCTGACCAATGAGTGCTCTACTACGGGATGAGAAAAATTATCAAGGTATAGTCTAAGCTAACTCTGCTTACCCTGGCAACACTCCATGCCACGACACTGAATATATCAAAGTAAGAAGTCGAAGAGCAGATAAATTAATTAATATCCCATGGAGAATATTTTTCAAAGAAAATGAGATCCGTCCCACGCGCAGATCTCTAAAGAAAGCCATCGACATAATTACAAAATTTAGTTATAATTATATGTCCTGTGTGAGAAGAGATGTTCCGGCGAATGTATGACGTACCAGTTGAAATATTCGGGACGCGGGGCAGCTAAACGGTGTTCAGAATCAAGGTCAGGCAGCGTGCGAGATGCGGTAACTGGGCCGGAGATCCTGTGATCGAGTCCCGCGTCCGAAACGCTCGAAATGAAAGCTAGCAAATTCCCCGGTAATCAAAACATGTTATGGATCATACTGGCAGGATCTAACCCTTTCTATTTCTCAAGTTCATTTTACTGCCGATAACGTGGCCTATACTTTGACCCCCCACTGTGGTTATGTGGTCAGAGTTCCTGGTTACATATACGGAGGTCCCAAGTTCGATCCTCGGCGCTTACAGAGTATTATGTAAAACAATATGTCTGTAACGGGGTCGACTAAGACTCGCGAGAACAAATCAGGAACCCGCCTCGGTGGCGTAATTGGCTAACGCGCTTGTCGTGTTGAGCTCGACTGATAAGGGCGGGGAGATCGAGGTTCGAATCTCGGTCGGGTGAACTGGGGGTGGTTTTTCCTAAATGGTTTTCCACTCTCCTTCCACGCAAATGCAGGTTCACTTCCTCTCATTCAACCTTTCCAATTCCTAATACATTTGAGTAATTAGTACTTAAAGCGTATAACCCGAACGGGTAGTAAGACACGGTGCTATATATTATTATTATTATTATTATTATTATTATTAACAAATCAGGAGCTACTGGAATGAAGAAATAACGGCTCTGATCTAGAAATCTGAGATTAACGGCTTGAGGGATCGTTGTGCTGACCACATGGCCCCCCTATATCCGTAAATATTAGCATTAAATGTCACCGTAAATGTACCCTTTTATCATTGATGAAAATATGGTTTTACACGTTCACAGTGATAAATTAAAAATCGCGGACTGGTTGTTGTGCCTGTCTTAGTCTTAAGTTATATTATAAGACATATGAAGCTATGACAGTCCTAGCAATATATGACTTGGATAAAAAACTGACCACAGGCTGGAGACAGCGATGGATGTAAAAAAAAAAAGAGTTTAATGTCAAATTAACAAATATTTCAGTATTTTAGCTAGTGATCATTATCTTCATAAAATATTTAATGTACTCCAACATCCTAATTAAATGACCATACCATCTCAGTCTTGCTTCCTCTACAATCACGTGTATTTTTACAAGATTCTGTAAAGTTCCCTGTGTTCTCTCTGTTTTACAGGCGCGTGACCATCCTGTTTCTTCTACCCTAACTGAGTTAAAAGGAGTTTCCGGCCATGGAAACAGATGAACAAAGATAGTCCCACAGGTGGATCTAAAAGATGGCTATAGTTCGGGACAAAAGAACGGAACAAGAAAAAAAAAAGATGGAGGAATATTAAAAAGAAAGCACAATAGAAAATAAAAGTGTGTGTGTTTTTAGTTGAGCCAAGGCCATCAACATTTCGGGACGGCTTCAAAAAAAAAAGTTGATATTCTTCGTCAGAGGCTGTCTCGGATGCAGACACCTTACCGGGTAATTGATGAAACAACATCATGATTCGGTCAAAACATGTAATTATGCGCGGTAATTGCGAGTCTTGACACATTAGTGCGCAGGATAGAGATTCTAGTGTTAGTATTATTATTAGCACCGCGTCTTACTACCCGTTCGGGTTATACGCACTTACGCTAATGTGTAATGGTAGGGTGACTGTGAGATGAAATGGAGGACCTACAGTTTAACGTGGAATCCGAACCACGGTGGAGGCCTGGCATTCCACACATTCACAAGATGTATTGTCAGAGGTGAAGGAAGGGTTTGGTAATCAGATAAATCTATGCCAGGACCGAGGATTGAACCCCGGCCCCCAGCATAGAAGTATGACACCTTACCCCTAGACCGCCAGGTCACCCGATTCTAGTGTTGGAGATGAGGGGAATACAGTCCAATTTAATAGTAAGAGCCTTATCTAACAGCTATAAAAGCTTCTATATCTAATTTTATACGTAAAGTCATGTGATATGGAGATGTCATTTTTGATAGATATTTTCATTACCTATTAAATAACAATAATAAAATAGTAAAATGTAATTTTTGTTTTAAAAAA
Organism: Timema douglasi; assembly: GCA_901482245.1. Lineage (NCBI taxonomy): Eukaryota > Metazoa > Arthropoda > Insecta > Phasmatodea > Timematidae > Timema > Timema douglasi. The sequence goes on from CABEEJ010005193.1 coordinate 26,330, forward strand.
ATGCTTTCGTATTTGTGAAATTTTGCCCTGTATTTTTCAGGTTCTCTAATTTTTTTAAATTTGTTTCAGGTTTGTGTCAACACCGGCTCAAGTATTAAGGTGAAATGGTCGTGATTTAGAATTAAGGGAAGGGATTTGGCAGTTTTCATTGCAAATTTTTACAAATGCTTCTCCAGTGTAAAAACAGAGTATAATTTTCTTCACGTGGTGATATCAACAGTTGTTGAATATCTGTCATGAGCATGGCGGCATTAGATGAGAAACTTTTTAAATGAAGAGAATAAGTTGTCATTAAATTCCGGGACGACATTGACAGATATTCAACAACTGTTGATATCATCATGCGAAGAAAATTATACTCTAGGTTTCTACTGGAGAAATATTTTATTAAATTTGCATAAAAGATTGTTTGCTATGAAAGTTTCAAAAACACTGACATTTTCTTGTGTATTAATATTATTATTATTATTATTTAGCACAGCGTACTACTACCCGTTCGGGTTATACGCTTTAAGTACTAATTACGCTAATGGATTAAGAATTGGGGAGGTTGAATTAGAGGAAGTGAACCCGCATTTGCGTGGAGCGAGAGTGAAAAACTATTTAGGGAAAACCACCCCCCCTGTTCACCCGACCGATATTCGAACCTCGATCTCCCCGTCCTCAACAGTCGAGCTCAACACGAAACCAGCGCGTTAGCCAACTACGCCACCGAGGCGGGGGTTTGTGTCCTCTTACCTCATCCCTTGATCCGGTAAATTCCACGGGAGACTTGATTTTCTTCCCCAAAAGTGAATTTTGCTCCAATCATTATCTGGTCAAACTCTGGTCGTTTTCCCTTTACCCCCTAGCCAGTGACGTTTTGTTAAATGTCTCGATACCAAATCAAGAGGCTGACAACTACGATATATTATCTGCCTCGCCCCAGATTGTGCGGTGAAAGTGTCTGTCTGTCTGTCTGCTCTTTTTGTTAAGAGCTCGGTACAGTTGCAAAGTGCAGCAGAATACTGTCTGTAACCACGACTTAGATAACTCGTCACAGTCGTGGGTCGAGACGTTTTGTTGTGATCTGTACGCTCTGGTGGCGGCCATCAGGGTCTCTGATTAGCTAACAGGTTTACCAGAATGTATGTGATTTGAAAAAAAAATAAAAAAATCTGCTATTTAAATGGATTCCGTGCAATCGTGATAATTTTTAAAAAATATTTTAGCACAGCCGTCTTATTATCCAGTCGGGTTATTCGCGTTGACGTATTAATTACGCCAATGGGTAAGGGATGAGTAAAGTTTAATTCAAAGGAGATGTACCCGTATTTGCGTGAAGGAGTAGTAAAGATCCATTTTGGAAAAAAAAAACACCCACAGTACACGCAACCGAGATTCGAACCCCGATCTCTTCATCATCAGCTGTCGCGATTGAAATGTTGGCCCAGGTGTAATTTCTCCTAAGGTCTTAAGGTCCTAAAGTCTTACTACCCGCTCTTGCTATACTCGCTTGCACTAATTTCCGTGGCATCATCTCACAATCATATCGAACAAGCGGTCGCCGTCTGTTGGCGAATATAATGCCAATTCCTGAGTATGGAGGTTGTAATGTGGTCCCTACAACGAACCCTCCGGTCGCTAAGCTCAGCTTTCTAGATCGGAGCTGCTACTTCTTTATTCAATTATCTGCTAATTTTGACCTCACGGGCTTGAGTTGACCTCGTCCCAGATCCACTGCTTCACAGAAAATCTGTTAAACGCCGGGGATCGAACCCAATACCTCAGGATATGTAGCCAGTGACTGATCGCTAGACCACAATGGCGGTCAGGGGTATACAAACAATGTGCTTTTAATATACTTCTGCCCGTTTCGACTATCAGCATATCCACATAATTGGGGTAGAGATGAGGAAGGTACAATTTAGATAAAATGTGCTTGAATTTGCGTTCGGGGGAAGAACTCATCCATTTAAGCTCGTCAGGGACTCTCCGCAAGCCGTCAAATCAGACAAGACGAGACTGACACCCATGTACCCGTGCCCATCCGTAAGGGTACAGAGTAATACTAGAGACGCCAACCCTTTAGCCGCTTCGGTGGTCAAACGGTCTAAGGCATCACTCTCGCAATAGACTAGAGTGACCGATTACAGAGATAACGGGGGCTCAAATCTTGGTAGGGTGTATTGAGAATGGTTTTCCTAATAATAATAATAATAATAATAATATTTAGCACCGCGTCTTACTACCCGTTCGGATTATACGCTTTAAGTACTAATTACTCTAATGGACTAGGAATTTAGAAGGTTTAAATATAGTAAGTGAACCCGCATTTGCGTGGAGGGAGAGTGGAAAACCATTTAGGGAAAAAACCACGCCCAGTTCACCCGACCGAGATTCGAACCTCGATCTCCCCGTCCTCAGCGGTTGAGCTCAACACGACAAGCACGTTAGCCAACTACGCCACCGAGGCGGGTGTTTTCCTAATGTTTTTCCACTTTCCCTCTATGCAAATGCAGGTAAACTTCCTCTAAATTCAACCCTTCCTATCCCTAGTGCATCTATCTTAACCGGGAGTAAGGCGCGGTGGTAAAAACAACGAACAAACCGATTCGTTGGTACTAAATGCCTTTTCTTTTTTTTTTTAATAAGACGAGTTTCCCCGTTTAAGGAGTCTCTGTTGGAATCTATCTTGGCTACGCCACTGAACACAGCCTCGGACCAACTCTCGCCCAAACATGGTCGGCCGCCAGAGTGGTTGCGTTTCAACACTCCCGGCCACCGCGGTGGTTTCAATCGTTGAAGGTTGTACAGCACCGGCCCCTACACTGGATATCATCTCTGAGGAAACTGCACCTCCCTGACATTGTTCATTTTCATTTATTTGAGGGTTACCTGACGATCTAGGGGGTAAGGTGTCAGACTTCTATGCTGGTGGCCGGGGTTCAATCCTCGGTCCCGGCACAGATTTATCTGATTACCAAACCCTTCCTTCACCTCTGACAAGACATCTTGTGAATGTGAGGAATGCCAGGCCTCCACCGTGGTTCGGATTCCACGTTAAGCTGTAGGTCCTTCATTTCATCTCACAATCACCCTACCATTGCACATTAGCGTAAGTGCGTATAACCCGAACGGGTAGTAAGACGCGGTGCTAATAACAATAATAATAATAGTAAGACGCTGTGCTAAAAAAAAAGTTGGGTATTAAGAATTTAGGTTAGTTTTTCTAAAACTTTCTTCGTACCGGAATTCTACTAAAGCTACTTTTTCTTAAGAGGTTTTTTGTTGAATGTTTCCTATTCATCACGTGTCACCAAGACTGGTAGATAAAGCAAGTAATCACTAGAGTCGAACTCTTATAATTAGATTAATTATCATTTCAAGGCGCCCCCCCCCCCTCCTTGCTCCGGATACTTTCTAAACCAAGAGTTGCTTTGCGATGGCTTAACACGAGCCGCGGCTCCGCTTCGTTGGCCTGGATTAAGATTAGATCATAACTGGCGGCGATTTAGGTTCCAGCGTGTAACCTATGCAGTGGCGTGTCGTGAGGTATTGCCAAGGGACGCGAAAAAAAAAGTCAGTGTATTTTTCAGTTTTTATGGCAAAACTTCTTTTTTTTTGCCAAAATAAATCAAATATTGCTCCAGTAGAGACAAAGAGTTTAATTTTCTTCACTCGATGATATCAACAGTTGTTGATGAGAAACTTTTTAAATGAAGATAAAAGTTGTCATTAAATTCCAGGACACCCTTGATAGATAATCAACAACTGTTGATATCACCGTGTGAAGAAAATTATACTTTAAGTTTCTACTGAAGAAATATTTTTTTTATTTTGGCCAAAAATTATAAAACCTGCAAAAAAAAAACACTGAACTTTTCTTTTCACCCCTGCACGCCTACCTTAGCCCTGTATCTCTCCACCACCCCTGCACGCCTACCTTAACCCTGTATCTCTCCGCCACCCCTGCACGCCTACCTTAGCCCTGTATCTCTCC
>CABEEJ010005194.1:29670-39706 GCA_901482245.1 Timema douglasi
GGGGTTCAATCCTCGGTCCCGGCACAGATTTATCTGATTACCAAACCCTTCCTTCACCTCTGACAAGACATCTTGTGAATGTGAGGAATGCCAGGCCTCCACCGTGGTTCGGATTCCACGTTAAACTGTAGGTCCTCCATTTCATCTCACAATCACCCTACCATTACACATTAGCGTAAGTGCGTATAACCCGAACGGGTAGTAAGACGCCGTGCTAATAATAATAATAATAATAATAATACAGCTTGTCACGAGACCATATTTCAATTCTCCTTCTCTTATGTATCGTAGAACGTGTTAATTCATACATTAAGTCAGGAGTGTCAACAGCTACCCCAACAAGACCGGCATTGTCTTACTACACCAACTAAAATGATTTGTGAAGGAAGAGTTCTGAGTTATTTGTAGTTGATGTGTGACGTGGACTACTTGTGTGCTTGAAGTTCGTCTGAACGCCTGAGCGCAGCCTTACAGGAAGTTACAGACTAGCGTCTGAACGTAGGGCCGCGGATATTCACAGTTTGAAAACTTGATGTACTCTTTTGTCTGTACAGCCCTTTGTGTAAACTTGACTAGATAACTGGAGTGTTATCAGCTCGAGATGATATTGTTGCTGTTTCAAATACACATTGTTGGAATAATAGTTATAGCCTCGTTCTATGTTCTAGTTTAGTTTATTTCTTATATTAAAACGCGTGAAACGCTTTTTAGTTTAGCTACTTTTTATACTGTCTCGTGCTACCATCTATATTCTCATTTACTTACTATCGCGATTATTTATTTATCTGAGGTATTTAACGTGCACTTTCTGAACCGACTGATTATATCAGCACATGAGAAGTTCTCTGAGCGAGAGTGAAAGGACCTAACAATTTGGCCGGGAAAGGTATTCTCACATACCTTCCAGGGTTCTTTTACTCTCTACAATAGACATGGGGACCGATGGCTTTACTTCCCCTCCGAAGGAAGTTGTGCTACGAATCTTTATCTCTCAAGACAAATCCGACCGGGTCCTGAGGTGAGCACTTTACCCCTAGAACACCGAGGTTGACAATAGCTCAAATAACTTCAATAGTTTTACCTTCAAATAAATTAAGATTAGTTGTATTTTAAGTTAATATTGAAATTGAATCAAGAATCAGGACTACCACTTTATAATAAAAGCTCGCTCTGCTCATTGGGGGCTCAGCCCCCAAACCCCCCGTGAGTTTTCTTTGCAAGTGGATGTAAACTAATGCTATTCCAGAGCCGTTTTTTGATAGGTCTTACCGTTTAGCCACAAGAGACCTCCAAAGAAAGGTCCGTACCGACTTTAAAATTGCTCCACTATTTTGAATTTTTTTGGGGACTAAAAATATATTTTTTAAATTTTTTGGAATTTTCCCTATCGGTTACAGGCTAGAAGCTGTAAGTTTGATAAATTTCTAGTTTCTAGTTCATCTGGAAGTGGGTGAATATTAATGCCAGTGAGTGAGTCAGCCGTGTAGCTTTATAGTAGTATAATTAATATAGCATAGTCGTGGAGAAATCATCTGTTCTATAATTGTGTGAAAAACACAATCTTGAGACGGGAACGTGTTTATACGTGCTCTTGATTTAGACTAGTTTGGGTTTTGTTCTGCCAGATATATGCATTTCTCGTGTCACCATAGAAGCTTCTAGAGGGTTAGATATTGTTCAGAGTACGCTGCAACCAATGTCACTTATCAAAATTATGTTTTAAACCTCGTAAAATCAGGACTTGTCAGAATATATTTCGTGAATTTGCTTCGAGCGTTTTATAAAATAATCATCACGTTTTTATAAAACATGATTACGTCATTTATCGTGATTCTGGAGATAATCAAGATTTTCATTACAACACTTATCCTCCCCTCAAGTGCAAGTGTGATATCAGCGACTGAACTTAATTTGAAAAAGTTTGGTGGTAATATAAAAAAAGGAATTTACAGTGAGAAAGAGAGGCTAATAAATTAATATTTATGATATCAAAATATGTGTCAATTTGTCCATCATATTTGAATATCAAAAACTGTAATAATTAATCAATCTATGTGGTAAGTCGCGTACCCTTGGTTGTATGCGTGCCACAGTTTGAGGAATACTAATTTAGAAAGTCGTCAGTTAACTTCTGTTGAGCACTCAACACGCAAATAATATCAAACTGGACAATAAACGACACAAACAGGTTATTAAAAAATACGTATATCTTCGTTTGAAAATCTTCACTGGAATGAAGTCGCTAATATTTTTATTATTCTCAAGTTTTTAGTAGCTTATTAAAGATTCATTGACTCGATAATGTCAAGATAAAAATTAATTAATGTTAATTGGCGTGATATTAATTTCTCAACACTAAATTAGCGCAAGTTTTACGCGCTACTGAATTACGCACATGGGAACGTCTTGAATTTGAATTCCTGAACAAAAACACATGGAGGATACATAGTCCTATATGACACTTACCATAAACTTAGGAAGTTTGTGCACAAACAATTTCTCGTAGTCAAATTAAACCTTTAACGGGGAAAACAGATGAATGTGTATAAAAAAAACAAATGTAGTTTGATGTCTTTACATGTTTTTTTCTAGTAATGAAATATGTAATCTCTTTTCTTCTTGTAAGATACTTTAAATTAGTTTTAGAAAGCTGTTTAAAATGTACGTAGGCTTCTTATAGTTTATTATATTTGATTTAATCACGTGAAATCATCCTGACAACACATTTAATACTTAAATGTATTTTACAAAGCTTAAAAACATCAAGGAACCAAGTATATTTTTATTTGTGTTTTAAAAACACTCATCTCTCTCAAATTTAATTATTCACATGGTCTACTACGTTTATTGATAAAAAGTTTAAAATTTAACAAAATCGATCAGATGTACACCTAAGCAAAAGTAAACAACATAAATATATAATACATAGTTATTTATAATATTTTACCACGTTATTAAACAACGTATGGTAAAGTTTGACTGATCCCATCTTTAAAATATGGAAATGTTATAACACATCCATGTTCGGAAGATTTTATTAATAAAAATTTACCGTATATTGTTTAATAATGTTGGGCAAATGGTCTATATATTAGTATAGCGTTATTCCCCTTCATAGGTTGGTTTAACATACGACCTTATAATTGTTTACAAGTAATTAATCCAAGAGGAAAGGGTGTCAAGTGTAATTGATAGGAAATAGGCCTGGAGGGTTGACAGTAGACCAGATTGGGGGATTAGGGGGGTTACTCTTTGTCATTCAATCCCCGGTTTTGAGAATATGAATATCTAACTAGTATTAACTGAAATACACATTGTTGTGCCTCACTGTTCAGTCGGCCCGTGTATCTTTCCTCCTCACTTGCACAGGCCGCGCCAATCACCCTCTCTACTGCGAGGACCACCCCACAGTCCATGTTCTCTGAGCTGTCCGTGAAGCTTTCCCCACTCTACACAGTGCCAATGAGAATCTTTCACTATCGCTCACGTTTTCCCATGTCATTGAGAAGTTCTCTTTTCTCCCATTGGAAAAGGCCAGGCAGCAGTAAAGGGTATTTAGCACGGTGGTTCCTCAGTCAGAGGCCAGTCGGAGAGTGGCTACCCAGCCTGGCGTGCCGTTTGAAAGAGCTTAATAAATTGTCGTGTTTCGTAAAGAGCAATTTTGTCTGAACTCCCTCTCCTTCCATTATCATCCTTTACCTCCCACCACGACTCACGTTGCCGGGACTCCATCCTACCTCCCACCGCGACTCACGTTGCCGGGACTCTATCCTACCTCCCACCGCGACTCACGTTGCCTGGACTCCATCCTACCTCCCACCGCGACTCAAGTTGCCGGGACTCTATCCTACCTCCCACCGCGATTGTCGTTGCTGGCACGAGCACCCTACCACCCCACCTCGGGATATCCTTCTGTTCCACCACAACTAACGTTGCTGGAACAATTTCGCTGACCTTTTTCCTACCCCTACCCACACGAGTAGGAATACAACGTCACCGTCGTGGCATCAACTAGTTACCCCTGAAGACGCAGCGATGGATAACAACTTTATTATTTACTAAATGTATAGAGTTATCACACACTACTTCTCGAAAATGCTCGTACAAATCCTCTAAAGTAGACACACGTCTGATTATAATGGCCACATTGGACATTACAAAAACTGATGAGGCCACCTTTAAAAATAATCTGTATTTCTATTATATTAAGTTTGGAAAAAATGTATTTGAGGTATTCAACGTGCAATTTCTGAACCGACTGATTATATCATAACAAGACTATAAACTAACTTAAACTATTTAGAAATGACACAACATCCAGCCCCCGACAGCTAATCCATCATGGTGAAAGGAGAAACTCACATTTCACCAATTATATATTTTTCCGTCATGCTGGGAATCGAACCAGGGACCTTTACCTCAGTAGACAGACACGCTACCGACTGAGTTAAGACGTCGGATGATACCCCGTGTGGATAGTACGAGTACACTGTCTTACCTACGCACAAATTAGTATATGGTGTATTTAGTATTATCATTATTACTTTCATTACCGTTTTTAACAGCTATTGATGACCCGTCTTGGTGTCGTAGTTAGATAACGCGCTAGTTTCATGTTGAGCTAGACTGCCAAGTACGGGAAGATCGACGTTCGAATCTCGCTTGGATGAACTGAGGGCGGTTTTCCCATTATTGGGTGACCTGGTGGTCTAAGGGTAAGGTGTCGGACTTCCGTGCTGGGGTCCGGGGTTCAATCCTCTGTCCCGGCACAGATTTATCTGATTACCAAAACCTTCCCTCACCTCTGACAAGTCGTGTATTAATCACAACTTGTGAATGTGGGGAATGCCGGGCTTCCACCATGGTTCGGATCCCACGTTAAACTGTAGGTCCTCCATTTCATCTCACAATCACCCCACCATTACACATTAGCGTAAGTGAGTAAGACGCGCTGCTAATAATAATAATAATAATAATTCCTCTAAATGGTTTTCCACTTTCCCTCTGCGAAACTGTGGGTTCACTTCTTTCATATTCAACCTTCCCAATTCCTAACCCATTAGCTTAATTAGTACTTAGGCGTTTAATCCAAACGGGTAGTAAGACGTGGTTCCTAAGTATTATTATTATTATTATTATTAACAGCTGTTGAGGCTATCCCCTAATAATAATAATAACTCTAATAACGTAGGGCTAAGGAAGGAAGAATTTTAAAGGTAATCTGCGAGCATTTGCGTGGAAGGAAAGTGGGAAACCATTTAGGGAATACCACCCTCAGTAGACCCGACCTGGATTCGAGCCCTGATCTCCCCGTCTTCAGCAAGCCAGTCAAACACGACAGTGACGCCTTGAATCGTGCGGCCATTGAAGTGGGCTGTATTTGGTTAAGGCGAATGGCCTTTTTCATTAAAAATGCAGAGCCATAGGAACAAACGGTTATCATAAAGAATTTTTATTGTTTTGCAATTTTCTTTTCGGAAACGATTTGTTCAGTAATAGAAGCATGGTTACTAAGTTATACTTTTTATATACACACCTCTATAATTTTAACAGTGATCAAATATTGATAAAATTGACATTTTTCAATATAAAACTGCCGGCTGCATAACAAAAAATAAGAAAATCAAACAATTATTAAACAATGATACATTAGCTAAGAAGAGGTGTTGAAAATATTGACATAAAAATATTACTCGTTCTCGAGAAAACTGATATTTCCAAACGTATGATTTTTCCGCAAGACCTGTCCGGTAGCTAGCGCCATCCACGGTTTCCATGATTCATTTGTTCTTGTTGGCGCGGAAGGATACTTTGGTCGGTTGTGAAGCCACGCCACGCCTTTCACCCTCCCACCCACCATCCCACAAAATAGGTCTTAGACTTGTACTCGACGGGGCCGAGGGCCTTAAGTAAATACGTTTGAGTGATAGTTATGTTTAGAGAATAGATAAAGTAAGGTTATATCAAGCGAATCATGATAGTAATACAATTATATGGACGTTAAGTTAACTAATTGACATAATTGCAGTTTAATTACACTTTTGTTTGGCCGTGTAGAGATTCTTGACATTCACACGCAGGTTTTAATACATTTACAACAGCTTAGTTATAACCCTTCTCCCATTGTTTACAGGAAATTATTATATAATATCAGTTCAGATGTTTTTTTGGATAATATTTTGATGGAATTGGTAACGCACGGACCTTAACTAATTAATTTAATGTCTTGGGCACATTTTACGACACATTTTTTTGCATTTTCATTTTATACTAAATTCTTCTTCATCATCATGATTTTATTGTTCCAGCGGACCGAGTACAATTTGTGAATCTTTTCCATTGTTTTTTTTATCTAGATACATTTCTTCATCATTTCAGGCCCTTTGGATGTCTTCCTTTACAACGTCCATCCACCTCCTCCCGGTCCTCTCTCGACTACCTCTTCCAACCACTTCCTCCCGGTCCTCTCTCGACTACCTCCTCCAACCACTTCCTCTCGGTCTTCTCTTGATTACCTCCTCCATCCACTTCCTCCCGGTCCTCTCTCGACTACCTCCTCCATCCACTTCCTACCGGTCCTCTCTCAGACTACCTCCTCCAACCACTTCCTCTCAGTCTTCTCTTGATTACCTCCTCCATCCACTTCCTCTCGGTCCTCTCTCGACTACCTCCTCCATCCACTTCCTCCCGGTCCTCTCTCGACTACCTCCTCCATCCATCTTCCTCCCGGTCCTCTCTCGACTACCTCCTCCATCTACTTCCTCTCGGTCCTCTCTCGACTACCTCCTCCATCCACTTCCTCCCGGTCCTCTCTTGACTACCTCCTCCATCCACTTCCTCTCGGTCCTCTCTTGACTACCTCCTCCATCCACTTCCTCTCTATCCTCTCTCGACTACCTCCTCCATACACTTCCTCTCGGTCTTCTCTTGACTACCTCCTCCATCCACTTCCTCTCGGTCTTCTCTTGACTACCTCCTCCATCCACTTCCTCCCGGTCCTCTATCGACTACCTCTTAAATCCATCTTCCTCATGGTCCTCTCTCGACTACTTCCTCCATCCATCTTCCTCTCGACTACCTCCTCCATCCACTTTCTCTTGGTCCTCTCTCGACTACCTCCTCCATCCATATTCCTCTCGGCCCTCAGAAGATCTGAATTCACCCATTTCCAATAAATACAAAAATAACACAAAGTAAAAATGAGATATTTACGTTGATCTTTTAGTTTTTAAATCTGTCCTTGAACTTCTGTAAAGACTTAGCGCTCCAGTCAACGCTTTTTAAATGTTTAATCTATCTTAGTGATAGTAAATACAGGTCAATCGTAGACACATTCAAATGATGTGTAATTGACACGGCCTCAATTGAGGCGTGTGTTTGTTTAATAGTGTTGTGTTTTGGATTGCGAGTGACAAAACGAGTGTTGCAAGGTGTTGTGATTAGCGAGTGACAAAACGAGTGTTGAATGGTGTTGTGGATTGTAAGTGACAAAACGAGTGTTGCAAGGTGTTGTGATTAGCGAGTGACAAAACGAGTGTTGCAAGGTGATTAACTAGTAAACAAATCAAACACACGCGCCGACAACATAAACAGAGTGTCAGCGTTCCTCGCGGTAGGTCAGGCCAGAAGCCAGGTTAAATAGTAGTGTATCCCAGCTAGCAGGGCTGACTAATCACCATCGAGTCTAGGGGGTCACTCGGGCTACGCGGGTTAGGACATCGGATCATCAATACGTGTATCGGATATCTACCTTTGAGCCCAGGGTACCGGGGTTCATAAACCTTGTGGGATCACCTAGATGCTAGTCAGGACATTGGTTAAGCATTCCTTGCATACTTCGTTCTGTCGCGAGGTTCTAAGTAAATCTATAAAGTTTTTCCATATCCTCTAATATTTCTTATCAATATCACGATTTGTACAGTAAAAAAACACACCATAAAAACCCAAGCCGCACGTCGATTACGAACCCGCATAGTCAGAATCCAGTCACTTCCCCGAGCCTCGGATACAACCCGTCCTGACAATCTAGACCAACGGAAGGAAGAGGGGGGAAGGGCAACATTTATATTTTCAAGTTTATATCCACAAATTTCTGATTAAATGCCCAAAAATGCTTGTTTTTTTAACAGTAATCTTAAAAGACAAAATAAACTTATATTCCAAGAACCATGTTAATCTAATTTCAAATCAGCTGCGAACAGAACTACACGCCTTATGCTATTTAAATGATATAGCATAGAAGTGTACTTAAATCAAAGTTATCTTTGCTATACATCAAGGGGATTCAAAATAAATGTCAACCCTCCCGCTGAGCCATTGCTACCGTAGAAACACTTCCCCCCCCTCCCCCTCGCAGCTAAATGTCCCTTCAATCCGCCTTTTTTAAACCCCGCACTTAAAATAGTAAATTATTAGGATCACGTGCTAAATTCCTCGACACAGGAGATACAGCTGTATCCAGGCGGCGGCGATGTGGACGAGTGAGATAAACAGTTGGTTGAGGAGGAGATATCGCCTTTATTCTCGCCATTGTCAGGAAAGATGTTGAGGACCACACCTGGTGACGCTGCGCCCCGGGAGCACCAGGGCTGAAGCCCCATTTCAGAGGGTCATCATCTTGGACTCTTCTCGATGATCAACAGGGAGACGCAAAAATAAAATTGATTCGATAAAGTTTCTGAGATGTTGGGGAAGCAGAAATAATGAAACAAAGGGTTTATACAAGTCATGAGTCGGTGTGTGTCCAAAGAGGAGTGACCCGCTTCGGCGGCCGCGTGGTCTGACGCGCTACTATCTCAGTGGACTAGACTGACGATGACGGGGAGATCGAGGTTCGAATCTCAGGTCGCGAGCACTGAGGGTGGTTTTTCCAAAATAAATCTCTTCTCACACTCTCTTCTTAGGTCTTCTTCGTTCATATAATAATAGATATAAATAAAAATTGTTATAATCAACACCATGGTTATTAACGACTTGATCAAAGGATATGGATTCGGAATAAATTCACTGGCATTAGCAAGGAGGAGGGGTGGGAAATCCCCTTCAGTGTTACCGACCGAAATTCAAGCTTTGGCCTCTCAATGACTAGCAATCCATTTATTAGACCTTGTGAACACCAGGACGGGTTATATAATACTTTTTACACTCACCTCGGTGGCTCCATGGTCTAGGCTCTAAGCTAAGGTGTCAGTCTCACCATAGACTAGACCTCAAATGACTGGAAGATCGGGCTTCAAATTCTGGTTGGGTGTCATCAGAGTATTTTTATCCAAAATTGTTTTCCACCCTCTCTATCTCACTCTCTCTATGTGCACAAATGCGGGTACACTTAATTTAAAATAAGCCCTCATCTCTAACACATCAGCTTAGCTATCATATATGATTACAACCTGAATGGTTAGTAAGACACGGCGCCAAAAGAAAATAAGTAATTAATCCTACTTGGTATCATAACTCGTCTGCTTACTGAGATAAAGATCCCAAAATTAATAATCTTTAATGATAAAAAAAACTTTCAGAGTTAGGTCATCTGATTCTGGTGGGCTATGCTTCGAATCCCTCATAAGTTAACTCCGTATGGTCTTTCTTTAGTGCTATAACATTTTTCCTACAAGCAAATGTGAGCTTATTTTCTTTAAATTCTTTCTCCATCGTTTTAAAAAAAAACTTTGGTCTATGACCTTTAATCAAAATACAGATTCTAACAGTTCCATTATTATTTTAACGTAATTCTTAAGAAGCGTTTTTTTTTGTTTGGTGTCACCCTGTATTCCCGAAAGGCGAGCCTACCTAACCTGACCCAGGTCTGTCTGTCTGTCTATCTGTTCTCAACGACCCTTGTTCAGGTAATTAGGAGAAAGAGCTCCGACCTCGTGGCCCTGAAGCAAATATACTGACACTTGGGTGCCTTGACACCACCCTTAACCCTTTTTTTTTATTCATTTCTAAAAGGTAAAAGGGCAATATTTACTTTTCTTTCGGCTTCATTTAAATTGTATTGGGGGGGGGGGGGTCTTGGGAAGACCTTAAAAACTTC